>CAJQZM010039074.1:0-11223 GCA_907164665.1 Colias nastes | reverse complement strand
AAAAAAAAAGGGGTGCAATGCTGATACTAAATACACTACAGAAAAACTGTGAACGTTGTATATTATAAAAACATAGCGGCCCGCTCCGGCTTCGCACGGGTATAAAATATATAGCCGGGCGGCCGGCCGGTACCGCCGCAAACGCTACGTCCCACAATTTTTAAACCTGTAATATCTTCGAAAATATTCACTTAAATCATACGGTGTAAAGGGCCATATAGATCTATATTAAATGAACAATGTAGGTATTCAAGGTATTTAATTGGTTAAGGATTAATGCTGTATTGGTTAAAATCGCTTCGAAAATTAGCCATTATTTGTCGTAAAAAGTAAATGACAAAAAAAAGTTATTGTGGGTTATCCATAAGAGATAGACATATACCATCGCAGACTTTTCTGTAGACCTTTTCAATGTGTATAATACTTAGTACATTATTTTGATAAAACTCATAGGGTTCAGCCTGCGTTTGCAATGTAAGCGGAAAAAATGTAATTTTTTAAGACATCACATTAGAAACCTCGAAAATAACAGTACTTCTCCACTATTTAATGGATGTTATTATACATATAAACCTTCCTCTTGAATCACTCTATCTATTAAAAAAAACCGCATTAAAATCCGTTGCGTAGTTTCAAATATTTAAGCGTACAAAGGGACATAGGGACAGAGAAAGCGACTTTGTTTTATACTATGTAGTGATTGATATGTAAACTCCATTGTAATAATTGTTTATATCAGTGTTTAATAAAAATATCTACGTTAAAAACAACCGACTTCAAAAACGGAAAAGCATAAAATAAAAAAGATTTGATATTATTAAATACTACATTTTATTTAGATGTACTATTTATCAAATAGGTTTGGAGTCGGTGCCAAGCACTAAGCACTTAGTATTAAGCCCGTGCACAAAAAATAAAAAAAAAATTACCGGCCGAATTGATAACCTCCTCCTTTTTTTTTGAAGTCGGTTAAAAATAAACACAAAAGAAGAAAATATAAGCGTAAATTATTAGTAGTAATTAGTAATTTATTTATTTTATGTTATTTTATAAGTATTTTCAAGTATATATATATATCTCTTTACTTTTATTTATTATTATTATAATGTTTTTATTTTTATATGTTCCATTATAGTATATACATAATATTATATGAATATTCTGTAGAGGATTTTGTTTCTATTTAATATTTATTATTTTTGTCTGTATATTTTTAGCAACAGTCACGGTTAGGGGACACTTTGGGCTTCTGCCCTGTTTGTCTTGTGGGGGGCACTGAAAACCAGCGTTATGCCGACCATGTCGACATGACATATGCTGAGGGCCTCACCATTTAGGTCGCCACACAAATTTCTTAACGTGTTTTAGTTTAATTATTTTTTTTTCATTAGTCTTTATTTTTTTACGTGTTATTTTTTTTTTAATTTTGTTATATTTATGTTCTATGTGGTGTACCTAATAAAAATGATTTTTCTTTTCTTTTCTTTCTTTTCATATCACGGGGAGTGTAATAAATTCCGCTTTGATCCCGACTTCATTTTTCCCAGATCGGAGAACCTCTTGTTAAACGTTCTGAAGATATTATACGCCAATTTTTTGAAGAATGCCAAATTTGTGTTCAACACATCTATCAAAAATCCTCCTTCATCCTTTACATATTTTTAATATATTCTTTATCTTTCTTACTTAATAGCCCATAGGACGTAAGTCTCTTGGTTCCAGCTATATAACTATGCGTATATATTACCACTTAACACGTCACAACTTACTGCTCAGTACATTTAGTTGTTGGGCGGAATTTTTCGCGTCCGTGATGTCATATGCCAGCGACCTGCCGAGGCCATAGTCTATTAGATTAGAATGTTAAATTTGCCTCTCATTTTTCTGTCATTGATCCCCGATACGTTCTAGAGTTTTTTGGTGGTCCAAGCGGTTCCTAATCAGGCAGTTATTATTTTGGTTGCATGCTAGACATGAAGCCATTGACTTGTCGAATATTTTTGTAACATTAGAGGTGCTGTTTCTATACAACACTGCAAGAATAAAAATGAAAAATACAAGAAACACATATTAATCAAATACCAAACAAGCAATAATCATTAGTCTGTCGCAATTAAACATATGACAGTATCATAAAAAAACCAGACTAGACAAAATAAGGAAGTCTACAAACTGAGCTATTTCATTCATATATTTGCAGTAATCTTACTAATGTTTTTGTATAGTACTATCTTTTGTGCACCAGACAAAGGTCTACAGACTTTGTGGTAAGCAATAAGAAAAAATCGGTCAAGCGTGAATCAAACTCGCGACACTTAGGGTTCCGTACAAATTAATCAATTTATACAAAAGAATTGGACACACATCCAATTTATAACCGCGCCAAACGTTGCTAAGCGTGTTATAGCTGCAACAGAAAAACACACATCTGGAAATTTCAACTCAAACTTCAACGGTCTATCTATCAAGGTACATGAGATACAGCCTAGTGACAAACAGACGACGAAGTCTCAGTTATAGGATCCCGTTTTTTCTTTGATTACGGAACCCTAAAAAGTCTTGCAGTCGGGACTATCTGTTCAATCTATTACACTGCGATTGCGGTCTTTGTTCGGGAGCAATGGGAATATTATGTCGTAATTATAATGTTAGTTCCCTTAGATATTTTTCATTTGCATTAAATTGCTTCTAGATTAGAAATCGTTGAAGTGTATTCACGTTTTCAATTTTCCTTTTTCGGTGTCGGGACCCGGGCTTCTTTTGTGGAAGCATTGTGGGGTCAGACAGGGTGTTTTGTTGTTTAAATGAAAATAAGTAGACATAGCAATCCTTGTATAGATACTGAATTATTATGAAAAGAAGTCAAATTCGCATTTTTAACAATGGAAGATACTGTCCACTACCTATTAGGACTTGAGACTAAAAACTTATTATTATAATAAGATCACTTCGCGTTTTGGACGCAAATGAACAGTTACTCGAGTTTAATAACTGAGGCCCCGGAACCACAGACACAATAGAAAATCTATTGTGTCGTGGACCGATCGGGCCACTTGGGGCTCAATGGGATAAACATAAAAACAAGTAAATTACTATCCAATCAAAATATATCACGTAAACGTACAAATCTATCCGTGATTAAACCACGTATTAGTTTTATCCAATTACTGTTATGAAAGGTTACTCATTCCCCACGATGACTTGCCTAAAACCGGTCACAAATAAAGACCAATCAGTATTAGATAAACAAAATCGTAATTGTGTTATAAGGTTCATCAGATTAGTCTCTTATGCTCCTGAATAGATGTTAAGTACATGTAGACATGTGTAAACTATAAGTAATAAGGAAAATACAAACCAAAGTGACCATTTTTCGGTTGTATAAGAATTGAGAAGGGTTAAACTATTCTATTTGTAAAGCAAAATTCGGTATCATTTCTAACATCCTCGCTTTTTTAAACGATTGGTTTAATGTTGCTTCTGTAATCAATGATTGAATCTATTTTTTTATTACCACATAATAATAATGTTTGATATAAGCTGTGATTTCCTCTATAAAATAACTGACATTTTTGCTACAGCCTAGCTGTCAATAATTTATTTGACATAACCCTGAAGATTGCCGCCGGATAGTCATCGGATCTAGTGGCACTAGATCCGATGATGTTAAAATGACGCACGACTACCCTCATTTTTATTATAAGTAATTAAAGTTATTTTTTATCATTAATTAGTTCAATTTTCACATTAAAATTATAATTTACGACAGATTAACTAACTTTCTGAGAAGAAAAGATAATAAATCATCAATAGAAAAACAGTAAGTAATAATTAAGAATATTGAACGGGAAATTGAGTAACAACGAATTTGCATAAAAGATAGTCAGAATGCATCTATAGAGATATTAACTAGGTCTAAAAGCGAAAGTACTAAATTTCTTATCTTTATCAACCCTACGTAAAAAAAATATTCAATTGTTTAAAATTCTGTGACATTTTTCTAACATTCCATCGCCTTTTCTTTAAAAACACGAGGTAATTGAACTGTTTCAGAACAATTAAACACCATTTATGTAACAGCAAATATTAAACTAGCTGTACCATAATAGAATATGACATATACTCAAAAATAAATGTTGATACACCTGCTTTAATAAGGCATAAATCTTGGGATTGAATTTCAATGGACTGTCATGGGAGCATTAGAAATTCCGATAAACCTTTTGTCGTTTGCGTTGACGGCTGTATGAAAATACGACATTGGTCGAGGTCGTCTAGGAGACATTATTATAACACTAGCTGTGCTCCGCGGTTTCACCCGCATTGATCCGTTCCTGTTGGTCTTAGCCTGATTCCCACGGCATGTTTGCTTCACAAGCATTGGCAGACGACAAGCGCTTGTCGCCATCCGTCGCGATTTGAACTGAGCGTTCCCACGGCATGTGTGCGTATGGCAAGCACAGGCGAGCACGGTGGACGGTCATTCCTACTAATACCTAATATAAATTCTCGAATTTTGCATGATAGAAATTATCGTACAATCAGCGTACGATAATACTATGCTATCGTACATCGTACGTAGGCACAAAATTATTTTATTTATTTATTTATTTATTTAAATTCTTTATTTAACACACACAAACAAATAAACACAAAAATAAAAAGAACAAAGAAGAAGATCATAACATGTTAAATAGGCGGCCTTATCGCTATAAGCGCTATCTCTGCCAGGCAACCTTTGGATAGGATTTGTCATACGAATTAAAATTGGATGGGTGGTGTTTGATTTAAAAGGAGAAAAAAAAAAAAATAAAAATATGTACATATACATATATACGTATATATATAAAAATAGATACCTAATAATAAATAAATAAGTAAAAACAATATAAATATTGATATCAATACTATAAATACATGCTATAAATACACATACATACATATATACTTACATACATACATATCATACATGATACATAATACATAACTATGTATAAATAAAAATATTACAGCTCGTTGAAGAGATGACGTATTTGTACGATAATTATCGTACGGTTCCGAACAATGACGCGCTACAGACGGCAAGCCCCGACGGACGTCGACCAACGCCGTCGCACCGCGCCAAGCGCGCACCTTTGATCTTACCGACTTCCGATGGATAGCACAAGCGTCGGCAAACATCGGCAAACGACCACAAGCGCGCCGATTCCCATGGCATGTGGTATGGTGTGGCGCGGTCGGGTTTGTGAAGCAAACATGTCGTGGGAATCAGGCTTTAGCGTGATGATATATAGCCTATAACCTTCCTCGATAAATGGGCTATCTAACACCGAAAGAATTTTTCAAATCGGACCAGTAGTTCCCGAGTTTAGCGCGTTCAAACAAACAAACAAACCAACAAACAAACTCTTCAGCTTTATAATATTAGTATAGATTTGATCTACTACCGGATGACGGATCAGATAGATGCTGTTGATTAATTCATATAAGAAATGTGCCCTGCGGTTTAACACGCACTGCTCCGCTCCTATTGGTCTTGATATAATATAGCCTATAAATGCCTCGATAAACGGACTATCAGTGAAATAATTTTTCAAATCGGACCCGTGGTTCCTGAGATCAACGTGTTCAAGCAAACAAAGAAACAAAATCTTCAGCTTTATGTTGGAGAAACCGTTGAGACTAAACTTAGAACAGTTTGCGCGTATGTTCAAACACTCGAGCCGATTTTGATATCATAAATCATTGTTAAACATGAAATTATATTGCTGATATTGTAACAGATAGTCCTAATGTTGCGGGTATCACTGAAAATCAGTATTAGAGCAATACAACTGCTTGCAAAAGAATATTATCTAATTGTACCTTAAACTATGTTGTTTTATTGTTCTTCATCATTTCTAAATGCTTTGATATTATTGTGATAATAGTAGCATTGTTTCTACAATTCGTCTTACAGCTCATAAACATGAACCCACGAATCGCGTTAATAAATAAAATACACAACCTATATTTAGTCCTAGTCAAATAAGCCGAGAGTGACCAGCCTAGTTAAATGCACCTCAAATCAAACACAAGCAAAACAGTAAATGTTAATGTAGAAAAGGAAAGTGTTGATATACAAGCCAAGCGTACGAAAGTGTTAAGGCCCCAGTACACAATGGCGTGTGATGGGCCATGCCATACAATGCACAACTGTAGGCCACGATCACTTAGTGATCACACGATGGCCCATGGCTCATTGCTGCGTGGAAAACCACTTGCGATGGACATGGAATTAAAAGGAAATATCACAAGCACGCAAAATAAACATTCACTATCTTGCAATGGGCCATTGTGTGAACACCACAGGCAACACTACTCCACGATTACTTTGAACTTTTGAAGTGTGTCCGAAAAACCGACATCCCGATTGCGCGCCATGGCTTACAATTGTACGCCACGATATACCATTACCCCGTGTGGGTGGCGATTGCCTGAAGTGGGCCAGCATTCACCATTGTGTACTGGGGCCTTTACATTGCCAGGAACATTGCCAATTGATAGAACCAAAAGGAATATATATTACGCCAAGTGATTCGGAGGCTAAAATTATAGCGATGACACCATGTTGTATCAACGTTGAACAAATGAATTGACCGATTCCAGTCCATTTGGGAATATTTATACTTGTTTTCAGATTTATTCACGAATGTATGCACTCATTGTGTTCGAACTGTTGAGTATTTACGGATATGATCAAGGTATAATAAGCCCTTTTTCATTAAGTACAAAATACAGACTAATGTAGGACTTATATTATTTAAGGAAACATTTCGTCCCCTAATGTTATATGTACATACTTATATGTTTAAAAATCATCATGTATAAAAAAAACTTGAATAGGTAAGTAAGTACTATTGTTGTATAATAGACGCGTCTGAAAAATTTAAACAATTCAAAATAAAGGTCAAAATTAGTAATGCCTATTATATCCAAATGCCTATTAAAATTGTACATTCCAAATTTCATTATCACCTTTGCGCAGCCTTGTCTCAAACGTCGATTATTTGTTTACGAAATTCGCATAAATTTACCTATGTCACGTTGACAATGTATTACTAGTAGAATAAAGAGCCTAACAACATGGATCATACGTATTATATATGGTAATTTTTATTGCTCTTCCGCCCTTTAAATTATACGCCATTGAAATTTTAATTTGTTCAACTACTTGATATAACTCCGTCGTAAATTATGATTTTTATATCACACTAGCAGTTCGCCGCGGTTCTGCTTTCTGGTCGAGTTGATAAGGAGTAAATTAATAAAAATGGCAGAAGTAAAGAAGAAGTTTCAAAATTGGTTCAGTAGTCTTTTATTACTTCCAACATACATTCTCTTAATAATATTCCAGACGATGCGGTTCGAATTAGCATCTTACTCGAACATAATTCTAATAATTGGAATATTTCTTTGAAAACTCAATTCAATTAATTATTAACAACTACTAAATTCATCTAACTCTTTTTTGATATCTAAAATTTCAGTACTTGCTCAACTTACACCTATATTATTAGTCTTAGAAGTACAATTTACTTGTTCTGATGTCTACAATCTAGGTACATTATGCTCTACCTGTCTGGAACTCAGGACCTCTATAAATTAACTAATATAAGTACCATTACCTATTCTTTAAATTTGATCAAGTTCCAAAAGTTATAAAATGTTCAAATGGTTGATAAATCTAAAGCGAATAACGTCAAATCAAATCCTACTAATATTATAAATGCGAAAGTTTGTGAGGATGTGTGTGTGTGTGTTTGTTACTCTTTCATGCAAATACTACTGAACCGATTACAATGAAATTTAGCACACATATAGAGGGTAAGTTGGATTAACACATAGGATAGGTTTTATCCCGGAAATCCCACGGGAACGGGAACTATGCGAGTTTTTCTTTGAAAACGCGGGCGAAGCCGCGGGCGGAAATCTAGTGGTTGATAAATCTAAAGCGAATTACGTCAAATTCCTCACATGGATGCATGGTGAATCATTGCAAACTATGAGTTGATATTTATCATGCAATTTAAAAACTATTATTATTTTATACTTGGTGTTGTTTGATGATCCTGGATTATTAGTTATTATGTCAGGTTTCAGGTCGATTCCAACTATTGGAAATACAGTACTTATCTGATCCTTTGTTTCTATACTTGAAAAATAATAAGAAATATCATATGGTTCACAATTTTTGATAAAATATTATGAACTTTAGAATTGAACTAATCTTAATTAAAATCGTTAAAAAAACAGTTCTCAACGCCAACTGAGATCGACCACGTAAAATTTATACCAGATATTGAAAAATTTGAGCAAAAAATTAATTGTATTGCCAAACTAATATGCCTAAATAAAAATCTGTTATCGACTTCATTTTTCGGGGGCGCACTTCATTAAAAGTTAAAACACATCTGAGTGTTTCTTGTTTGTTTTATTCCAATTACGCGTATTAAGTAAAATACAATCTTGTTTTAAAATAGAACTAAGTTTACTTTAAAGTTAAATTTCTGGACTTTGGGCTATATTTTATATCCAAGATTTTTTTTCTGTAGTGTAGTGTCCTCGTGATGATTGGTTATATACATTTCTCGTTCTCACAATCGGTTTCTGCCAAAATTTGACGTATCGATTACATGCACCCACTGCACCCACGGTGGATATTAGGTATTTCCACAAGTCTGGTGTATCATTTATATCAATACTACGCCCATTTTACGTACTCTGGGCAATGAATGATCTCATGATGCGTCAGACCCAAAACACCCATAGCGGACAGTTCATATATATACGCTTTTATGGGTAAAGTCAAAGTGACTTATATTTGCATAAGTATGCGTGAGCGTTGCAGAATTCCGAACTTTTATGTTTATAAACCTTACTGGTGTTGTTTTGGCGTCTTTTTATTAACTAGCTGTGCCCCGCGGTTTTGGCCGCATTGTTCCGCTCCTGTTGGTCTAAGAGTGATAATATAAGCCTAAGCCTTCCTCGATAAATGGACTATCTAACAGTGAAATAATTTTTCAAATCGGGCCCGTGGACCGTGGTTCTTGAGATTAGCGCGTTCAAACAAACAAACAAACTCATCAGCTTAATAATAATTGTATAGATTTATATAACTGATTATAAAATTTACAGAAAACTATGGATATCCTCGTTTATCATAGTGAAGCAAAAGTTCGAAGGCCGATACGCTGTTTTTGACAAAAAAAAAACGATTTGATTGTGAATTTATTTTCCCTTTTTTCGAGGGCACCTAATCTTCACCAACAAAAAAAATATACTCACAGAAATCGTCAGTTTTTTCTGATTTATCAATGTAATTTGACCGTAACCTTATATCACCTTAACCTTATATTTTTCACTAACACAATCGTCTACCGAATGAAAACGAAAGTTGTTTTTATTATTTATCTTTCAACACGTTTGAAGAAATATTTATAATCCCTTTTATGGTATTATGACCTTGAACATTCGTGCTTTCTGTAAAACCTAGTTTCTTACTATTCCTTTATATGGTAATACGGTTTTTATCTCATCTGTACAAACTGTTATTGTTTGGGTCTATTTGTGTGTTTCTTCGGGTCTACAAGAACTACTGAACCAATGTTGATGAAACTGTAGCGCTTCTCTAAGTTACTTAATTTAAATTAATTTAAAATGTTAGTATGTATGTATGATTTAATAAAGTTAAGCAAATTTTAATGTAATAATTATACAGTTTGTTATAAACATAAATCTTGTTATAATTATTACAATCTTGATTGTAAGTGCAAAATTAACGTAAACAAAAACTTAATTATTGTAAGCAAAAATATAATCAACATAGATAGGAAATTTCATAGATCTAGTTGCAAGATACTATCTTAAGTACATAATGAATATTTCATAAGTAGGTAAATTATTTAATTTTATTACAATTAGACTATTTCGAGTGTTAGTTTTTTTTTATTATTTTAGAAACCATCGAATAGGTATCTGCAACCTGTGAAGGTAAAGATTAATTTTTGTGATACTTACCATTAGAAGGATAGGTGTAGGTACCTTTATTTTTCAATGTACATAATATTATGTATTTCTATTTATTTATGCTTATATCTGTGACATTTGTTTTTAACTTAAGAGAATCTAGGATTCATGTTAGTTATGTAAGAGTGATTCTAAACCTTAGTTCTAAACGCATTAAAATGAAATAAAAATATATTTTAATTTTAATAATTTTTCGTTCATTCCACAGTTCAAGAAAGCTCCATACTAAAAGCAATCAGAAGCAAGTTAGAAGGATTTGTCTTATTGGATTGTTTTCCCGCCAACTTCAGAATAGAACGTTCTACGTCACAGGGAGCATTACTTCCCTATCATCTCCAGGAGATAATCTTCTACGTCACAAGGATACTAGGTACGTCATCAGATCTATTCCTTTTTTACTTATTTTTTCATGCCAGGACGTTCCAAAATTTTTCGATTTTCAACAATTTTTTTTCCCGCCAGGACTCGTTCTAGAACGTTCTACGCGGGCAGTAGTACGGTCAACCCGGCATCGGAGGCACCGCGAGGTGGCGCAACCTTGGAGGATACGACGAACCCACCGCGGAATGCTAACAGACGAAGCCGAAATCGCACTTGCCGACGGTATGTGCCAAATCCGCAGATGAAACGGACCTTGGCCGACTAGTTTTATTGTGTACGTGCGTGATGGCTATGGTTTGCAGACAGGCTTTTGTGCGTCGTTTGTATTTATGGGGTGTAGTTGTAAGGTTGGATTGTCATAATGAAATTAAAGCTGTTTCAATATCAAATACTATGTTTTATTTACATCCTTTCTAAATGTAATAAAACTTAATTCCAGAAGACATAATCGGTATATATAGCGTACCTATATGCTTGAAAAAAAAAAAGAAACTAAGTTCACAAATTTAGTTTATCATTAGTTGTGAGTATTTGTTTTGTACAAGCTTTTGAATTTTTCTCAATTTATAAATGTATCTACTAGAAGTAGACGAAAACATCGATATCACATAAGTAGGACACATTATTGCATGAAAATAAAAATGTCACTTTAGCAAGGAGTATAAGGTTTCATCAAGATTACGTAAGTTATGGAATCGACGAAGATTCTCGAAAGCGAGAGTGAGTAAAAGTGGAATATTTGTGTTTACAATCAGTTACCGTTTAACATAATGC
>CAJQZM010039071.1:25773-69628 GCA_907164665.1 Colias nastes | reverse complement strand
GGTAAGTATTTAATATGTGTTTTATTTTCAGGTAAAACACAGCTATTTATAATTAAATAAAAAAAAATGGCCAATTTTAGTCAATAGTTTTCTGTCAAGAAATGAAGAACCTTAGTATCCAAGTTTTCACCTTGGTGAGAAAAATTAACATTTTTAAGGAAAATTAAAAAAAATCATGAAATGTTTTTATTTTTTATTAAAGGCCTTAAAATGAGCTATAATTCTTCCATTTACAATATCACAATATTCTCCATAGATTTTGAGATATTTGATGCAAAACCAAACATCCATATACTTTGTTGATGTGTGTATTACATACAGGTGACTTTAGTTGTATAATAATAACTTATCATAAAAGTGCATTGCAATTGTAAAAGTAGTATATGAATAGAATAAACTCAATAAAGGAATGAGAAATAGAGTTACCAATCTAAACTCCACAAAATATCCAATTTATCAACTAATATTTCAACGTACTTTAATTCGACTTCAAAAGCCTCAAAGCGATGGCTTTTTTCATCAAGTAATTCTCTAATATTTTATCGTTTTCCCTAAGGAAAGTACGGGCAGTAACAAAGTTGTTGGGCAGCAAACAATTAGAGGAAGTTAGGATCGGGGCTATGGATTTGTTTGCTCTAAGTCGTTGTTTGTTGCCTATAAACATTCCTACACAGGATATTAGCCCTTGTCCGGATGTACCGTTCTGTCGACTTTCGCTTCATGCAATCTTTGCACTTTTTGTTGATTTGTAGATTGTGCAGCAAGAGTACTCGTATAGTACTCGGTATGGAAATGTAGTACTACCATATTATACCTACAGACTGTACGTAATTCTAATTTACTAGATATTGATGTGTAGGTAATTGATTTTCGAAAATTTATCAGAGACACGAATACTTTAAAAAAAATGACGCATAGAGCTCTTTAGGGATGATTTTTTTTTCAAAACAATAAAATCAAATAATTATATTTCGAATAATTATTTGATCTGTATGCATATTGCAAAACCACGCAAAATTATTGCACTTTAATGTTTGATGCCATTCGTAAATGGAGAATTATAGTAATAAATACTAGTAAAATATATTTTAATCGAACAAAGTAGCAGCGTACACTAGTTTGTCATCTAGTTTCTAAGTAAAGCTATTCTTGATTTCAAGATATTTTCTTGGAAATTCAGAAATTTTGTATACTCAGGTAATACAAATATTTGTAGCTAAGGTTTTTTGGACATTGTTTTACTTCAAGGTTTCATCTTATGTTTGAAAAGAAAGTATCTTTGGAATACTTTATGTACACATTTCTAGTTACATGTTTTTTATTTACCTAAATAAATTATTTTCAAAACATGTTGTTATAACAAGTTTGTACATTAGCTTAAATAAACCCACAATTTCGTATATTCAATTTCAAAAAGCCTGTTTGTAAAATCATTCAGTATTTCAATATAAAATGAAACGCAATTTAGATATCAAATAAATGTATGCATTTCCTTTAATAAAAATCCATCTATTGCTGCAGGATCACAACTTATTACAGTAGCAAATGAACCGATAACAGACTTTCATGTTTCTCCACTGATCCATCCAGTATAAGTTGATCCGTTGATATACGTGGATGTAATTACACTAGAACTCTTATGCAGTATGTAAAAGAGTTGAATGTTTTGTGTCAGTTTTATCGCCATGTGAGTTATGAGGGATCTTGATAAATTGGCGGAGGTGCATGTGTATAAATTCATACAAGCAACGGGCGCCTTCCGTCGCGACGCGGTTGTTATGTCAAGGAAATGGACCCGCTGTGTCGAATGGAGTCAAAGTGAAGAATCAGTGTTTCACCCAATGTTTCACCGTTAACATTGTTTTCATTATTTACTACTGATTCAGAATCAGAAAAAATGTGATTGATACACTGTGGCTGCCTTTGGACATCATTTTACAGAGAGCAAGCTATGTTTACTTGCAAACAAAGGTTTTATTTATTTATGGACATACATTTAATTTTAAACTATGTAAAAAGCCTTTCAATCAATATATTTAGTTTTGTATGGCATATTTCATTTAGTTTTGTATGTCATTGATATTCGTCTTAACTCTGTGTAAAATCTATCAATGTTTTCCATTTTATATCTCTACAATATGGTGCATGTAGAAAGGTAAATTTCAAGATTGCAGTCTGAAGCTAATTAAATTTTTCATTTAAGATATTTAAAGATATTAAATGTTGAAAAATATATCTTAGACGTAAACAAGTGAATCGCTAATGTTAGAAGGTTCAATTACCTTTTTATTTTCAGACTTTGATGCAGACTCTACTCATCAAAATTAATATTGTATTTTAATTTAGTATAAATTATTCTGATTAATTATAATAAAGATTTATTTATGCAACACAACTTGATTAAAAAACTTCTGATACCAATTAAGGCAAAACTCTATCTTCCAATTTTCTGAAAGCATCTATACATATAATCTTATATAATTATCGTTCTTTGCGAACACATAATGTTTGGGTTAATGTATTTGTTCTGATTGTGTAAACCGATCTGACGTTGTGTACCCAGTGTCATTTCATTTGTTTTGCGAACGATAAACTAATGTGTTTGGACGAACAATGTTTTTGGTATAGGATGGTGAGTCAGCTCCTACATTTTATGACAGTCATTGGAAATTATATTCTTGCTGCGTGTAATTTCGTCCAATAATGGTCATGTAAAATTGACACTCATTTAAAACGGAGGGCTGTTAATTGTACGGTCAGCAACTAATATTGCTTATCATCACTGTAACCCGAACTATTCATTAAACGATGCTAATTATAGCCAATTAAGTAATTGATAAGCTTGCGCTATTTATTTGACCAATTCTATATTTTACAATGTGGCAACACTCATTGAATTAAATTTACAAAAATATTACATGTGGATGGAATTTTTAATGTCATTCCTAGTCTAATATGCAATAGCATTATTTATTCGTTTGATAAAATTAAATAAAACAGTATTTACAGTTCATTTTCAATCATTCAATTTGTATTAAATTCATTCCTTGCCCACATTTCATTATATTTCATTCCTGCCTTATAATTCATAACGTTAGTTTCAATTACTCAATGAAAATTGATAACCGTATTCAGTCCGCTCTAACTACGGTAAATGTTTCATATGCGACATTGTTGTCGTAATTTGCATGAAAATGGTCAAATATTCCATTTTCATTAAATGGAAATGTGTATTGATTATTTGTTACCTAACCTATTCTAATTTATATCTATGTATTATATTTGGATGCAGTACCTATGTTGTTTTGAAATATGTATCTGCTTCTATGCAGATATATGTTCTGACTTTCTCTACGAGTAGGTCCTGTTCAGATATAGTTTGAACATTGAAAATAAGTAATGCCTAAAATGTTATATTTTATTTCGAAAATAATTAGAAATAGAATAGACATGAGTCAATAATTGCCACTTGCTTAATACTCTATTGTCCTAACTAGCTCTTTATAGTAGATAGATTACTAAGGGGCTTTGCCGTTGCATTATCCAATTAATAATATTTAATTTAAGATGTCATCTAAGAAAATGTTTAGTCCGTTCAAGGTTTTTACTAATTGCGACATTTATTATGAAATAAAACAACTCTTATTTTTGTACGTATATTTAATTTCAAATCTTACATATAAATGAAACTTAATTAAAAAACGGTGGTTATTAAATGTATGTCAATAAAATAATATGAAAATTTCATAAAACACTAAAAATAGTTCTTATGCTAATATATCAAATTAATTCTTATATGATATAGATTCCTCTTCTTCCTTCTTCACTGCTTGGATAAGGACGAGAGACATAACGGCGTTTATAACCTGTAATTATATTAAATGTTTAAATAAAAATGCATATTAGATAATAAAGTCCTGTAAAAACTTAAAATAAGTTCATTGACTGTAATGAAATTTAGTTAAAAATGTATATCATATTAATTGTAGATATACATGCATTCATATTTTTGTTCATGCGTCCATAACCATTGAGATATACATATGGAGACGACACCGCCTACATCACTTATGTTCCGCTCAACATACGCCATATGGCGTAACTGCACGCTCATTTTTTATTTGTTTTAAAGTGAAACACATCAAATATGCCTTCGTGTGTGTTACGATATTGCACAAATAATACAAATAATACGGAAAAGTGCAAAGGAATAACTTTCATCGGTAAGTACCTAACTAGATAATAATTTTTAAAACTTAGTTAGAGCAAAAAAATGGCGCACAGATTTTGTTCGTGGTGTCTCCTCCATACGTAGTAATATTATCTCAATGTCCATAACAAACATTTTTAAAGTGAAACCATCTGTAGCTGCGTAAAGAACTTTTGCTAATCTTATGAAACAAACACAAAAATTATAAAGCCTCTTCCATCAACAGCCTCTATGACTCCTACTTTCCTTTTCTTTCCTATTACTATTTTTACTTACATTAATCATACAAGACGCGAGCACGATACCAGCCAGCCAGCTAGTCTTGCCCTCGAGGAACCACGTGAGCTCATCCACGCAGCCATGGAAGTACGCATTACCAGTCACTGAGTCGCGGCACTCTGAGGGCAGAGGCTTGTTCAGGTTTATGAAGTCCATGGGGCCGTCTGCGCCGCAACAGCCGATCTGAAAGAAATAATGAAGTATGTGTTAATACTGAAGGGTTTAGAAGCTTATTTTTGTAATAATGGGAATAGATTTAGATTTTAGATGGTGATTTGTAGATTGACTGGCATTGAAACGATTAAGTTATATTTTATGGAAATTATTTAGATGGTGAGTTTGTAATGTATTGTAGACACTACACAATAGGTTGTGATTTTCTCGAATTAAGCTCATTAGTAATTCGTTAACATTTTTACATAATATGAAATGAGTTATAGCATCAAAAAAATTGTAGATACTACATTTTACAATGTCTGATTAGTTATTTCTCTTTATGGGTAAAACAGAAAGATGATTAGTATTTTACATTAATTTCCATTTTTTTTTCGTTGACGATATTTTTATAGAATTCAATATTAACTATACAAAATAAGTACTTTTTATTACTTAATTACGTTCTAAGAAGTAATATTAGATAATAATAGAGTGTTATAATAAGTGTGAACTATCTTACAAAGCGTAATAAGTTCAAGTCTTTGCGACACTTTCAAGGGAGGTTAAGTTAAATTGGTTAAGTAAACTCTCGCAAGGAGATCCGCTGCGACTGATATGATAAAAGAAAGGAACCAACTTTAAGTGTTTTATATACTTATTCAATCCGATTGCCGTAATTGAAAATGTCCTTTCAAGTATTCTAGTGAAAGGATATTAATTTAAATTCCTTAATTTCAAGTTTACGATTTTTAATTTTTTAAAAGGTATGTTTGATGCGAATTAATAATTTTAGAAATAGTTAAGACAAGAACTGATTAATTTATTAAGTTTTTTCTGTTTTTATCCATCGTTCCATACTCTATGACTTTATTGTCAAGCAGTCACTACACAAGATAAAATGGATGTTACAATTCAATCAAATAAAACAAAGTCAATTTCATTAGCATCGTTGTTCTGAACGGGGTCTTCTTAGACCCCACGTCAACATACATAAGATGATGGTTTCTTTAAATAAATAAATAAATAAATACAACTTTATGAACTATTTTATTACTACTGACACTCCAAATATATCCTAACATCCACCGTTCCATACTCGTTATTGTCAAGTAGCATAAGATAAAATGGATGTTCCAATTCAATCAGAACAAAACGCAGGCAATTTCATTAGCAACGTTGTTCCAAGCGGGGTCCCGTTAGGCCCCACGTCGACGTTCCAATGCTTTCGGTTTGATTTCGCTCGTCTTTTTGTCAATATACCGGATTGCCCTCTTCACCTGCTAGTTTCACTGATTGGACAATCACGATGATTTGTTTGGGAGGGAGAAATTGTTTCGTTTTCCAGTAATTAATGAACTTTGTTTTACATTACATGTACTGCTCTGTCTGATTATTGTTATACATTTATAATTCGTCGGATGTTAAAGTATGAAAAGTAATACATTAAAAAAGGGATAGTTTTTTTTATTACTATATAAATAAAAACAGTATTTACCCCATTTCTAATCAGTATGTACGAGGTGTTCTATTTATATGTTTAATTTTATATTTTACATCTACAAACCATATAAATATGAAATCTTATTTTCTATGTGTAATTATTTATCTCTGGAATTTTATTTAAACCTATTTGTAAAATGTGTATTTAAGTTGCTTCTGATAAGATAAGATCCCGCGATATAAGGGAGTTATAGTAAAAAGCTACCAAGTAAAAAGAAAGTAATTTTATACTTACACCTTCCTGTACCATCCTTAAGATTTCCCGACTACCTTCATGCTGTGGGTTGTTGATGAGTCTTACAATCACTTCCTTGATCAGAGGCTGGATACTTGAATCATAAGTAGAGAAATCTAGCACCACGCAGGCTCCCACCAGACCGAAGATGAATAGAGCTATTTGGGATGCTATGAACTGAAAATTGAATTAGAAAATGATTGAATGAATACTCTTCATTGTACGTACATAAAATTTCCAGAAATTACAGAATTTATTTTAAAAATGTACAATGGGCGGTTTTATCACTTGTGAGCGATATCTTCCCAGCAGGTGAAACTATGTGACGATGAGATACTTAAAAATAATAAGTTAGAATTAAAGAAAGATAACTATTAACAATATTTTTTTTTGTTATCAAAGAACAAAAAAAAAAAACTTCTAATTATAGTTTTCGATTATAACACTCATTTAGTTACAAATTGTATGAAAGGAAGATATATAAAGAGCAATTAAATTATTCAAACAATTATCATCCCAATACACCACAGTTTTATCCTTACCGCGTATAAAAGCTTGACATTTTCCATCAGAGCCGATCCGCAACCGAGGAAAGCGACCACCATGATTCCGAGGGACGCTATCAGAATTATGTAAATGCCGATGAAGTATTTCTGCAGCTCCAGTATCCTCATCCACTCGTTGAACCCTGGCTCTATGCATATCCACAGACATAGAGCGAATATGGAGAGCCCGAAGAGCTGAAGACAACATAAGCTTGAATATTTTAAATATGACGATGCGCTTTTAGCGGGTGCACGTGTGCGTAGCGCGGAACGTAAAATTGTAGAGTACTACGTTGGTATATTAGTCTCTACAAAATTGGCTTTGTAAAGATTACTATAGTTCTATGATTGTGAGTACTGAATGCATGAGTTTAAGTTTAAAATGTCCATAATATTATGAATATGTTCATTATATATTTTATTAAAGAAAAAGCTTTTTCAGTAACATATTGTCAAATGGCTCATGAAACGAAATATTCCTAAATAATTATCTTATTATTCACAACATTTGATGCTATCTAGAAACTATAAAGATAATGTAGAAAATAAATGAGTTCGTAGTACAAAATAAATAAAACCATAAACGATGCACGAGTTACTAACTTTTATGGAAAAAGTTGTGAATAATTCTCGATAAATTGACTGCGTTGCAACTTCGCTAGTTTAGCTGATCTGCGATGAAGAAACTATAAGGTAAAAACACCAATAGAGATATGTCGGATCTAAAAGTTTTATAATCTCATTAATGCTACGAGCGCCGTCAACTTTTATTTGGTAGATGGAACATGAGGCTGACAATGTATTTTATATGAAACAAATATTTCAATACAATATGTCTCAATATTTTTTAAGGATTACAGTTTATTTACCACATTGGACTTTGTAAATTAATAGTAAATAGTTATAGTTAGTATTATATTGTATTCATTCTACTCAATGCTTACTACACATCCGAATTGGATAGGATTACATTATAATAGTTACCCTATAACATAATACGCATATATTTTATTTTATTTTATTTATTTGGTTTACCAACGTTTCTTTACATCACAGATAAAACATCAAAGTTAAAATACAATTTTATATGATCAATGTAAAAAAAACACTTATAGGTAAACACAGCATGCGTAAAGTAAGTTTAAAAGTATACAATTAATGAATTAAAGTTACTAAGTATCTTAAACAATGAAAAAATTATAATATATATTATGCACTTATCTATTCTAATCGTTAAAAAGGGAATTAAAAATTTTGCGGAGTTTGTTGGGGGAATCTGTGAAAATATCAAACAACTCACTGTAGTCATTTACAGTTTTACAAATTCTCGCAATGGGTGAGTTTCGACCCGATACGGTTCTGCGTTGAGGAGGACACAGCGGCAACAAAACCTTACGAGGGTATCTAGAAGGCACCTTTAAATTAAATTTTTGAAGCAATTGGGGGCAATCAATTTTACTATTGAATAATTTCAAGGCAAAGAGTAAATCAAGAAGTACCCGACGATTATCAAGAGATGTAATTTTGAAGTGACATAGTTGCTTTTTATATGATGGTAACTGTTTCTTTGATTTTCCACTTGCATAAACAAGGTGCAAAAGAAATCTTCTCTGTATCCTTTCCAATCGTAAGGAATGGCACGCATAGTGAGGTCTCCAAACCACAGAACCGTATTCCAATATACTGCGCACCAGGCAGTTGTATAATGATATCTTCGCCTTGACATTATGTACATGTTTAACATTACGTATTAAAAATCCTAACATTTTAGCCGCCCGTGTAGCAACTTGATTTATGTGTGGCACGAAAGTCAATTTATTGTCAAAAACAATTCCCAAATCTTTAATATGATAGAGCTCTTTGATACTCTCAGAGTTTACATTGTAATTGTATTGTATCAAGTTTCCTTTGCGTGCGAACCTTACCAAAAAACACTTCTTAGGATTTAAATCCATTTTGTTAGAGTCACACCAAGCAACAAGTTTATCTAGGTCACTTTGCAGCTTATGAGTATCGTCAAT
The DNA here is from genome assembly GCA_907164665.1 of Colias nastes. NCBI lineage: Eukaryota > Metazoa > Arthropoda > Insecta > Lepidoptera > Pieridae > Colias > Colias nastes. Next base: position 60,682 of record CAJQZM010039071.1, on the reverse strand, counting down.
GTTGTTTATTGTACGACAGAACTTGAGATCATCAGCGTACATGTAACTCTGGGAGCAAGACAATAAATCAGGTATCTCATTAACGAATATATTAAATAATATAGGGCCTAAGTGAGAGCCCTGCGGGACGCCGGAAGTTATATTTTGCGTTTGAGAACGGAAACCATTTACAACAACATAAAAACTTCGTTTCGTTAAGTAAGAATCTATCCATTGCAAAAATTGATTTGAAATACCGTGCAAAAACAGCTTTTTAAGTAATATTTTATGTGAAACCTTGTCGAACGCTTTACTAAAATCCGTGTAAATAACATCAATCTGTTCATTGCGATCTAGGGAACTAGAAAGATTTTCACAAAAATCTACCAAGTTAGTAGAAGTAGACCGAGATGGCATGAAACCATGTTGACTGAAATTAAAAAACTGTTTAAAATGGTAGTGTAATACTGGGCAAATTAAGGATTCCAACACTTTACCAAAGGACGACAGAATAGATATAGGTCTGTAATTATTAATGAATTCCTCTGTTGAATTCAATCAATTCAATCAATGAATTTCCGGTTTTATAAACGGGTATAACTTTAGCAATTTTCCAAACTGTTGGAAAAATACCAGATGAGAGTGATTTATTATAAATTTTTGAAATGGGCCAAGCTAAGTGTTGTGCACATTTGACTATGAAAATAGGGGGTATTCCGTCAGGGCCAGCTCCTTTCAATTTATCTAAACTCTTTAATTTTTTAAGAATTGTGCGACAATCTAGGATAGGAATAGGTAAATGTAGATTATGACTTGCCAGTCGATGAGAGATGCTAGAAGTGACTGTGCAAAAATTGTTAACGTCACTATCTTCATTACCATCATCTATATTATTAGTATAAACCGAAGCAAAGAACCTAGAAAACATATCACAAATCTGATCTGATGATATTCATTTGTAACCATCAAATACAAATAGGCCAATGTGTGTATAGCGGTATGAATTATACATGTTCACGTCATAATCCCAAAAGACCGATCGCCGTCTTTGAGTAATCAAGGCGGATAGAAATTAGGTCGCGGCCCGCTCCTATCGCCGCTGCCGGCTGCGTTATCTTCGGAACAAAAAAGAGCCGTATCTACGCATCATTATACTTTGTCTGCAAAAACCTTTGTCGAGACAACAACTCTGTTCGCAATCCATTAGGGCCATGCCAAATGACGCGGAAAGTTGACTCATACGTTTGCGCGGTTTGTTGCTGGAAAAATCATATAATGCTCGGGTTTGTACCGCCATTAATGCTCGAATACACTCGCTGATACACGCTTTCACGATGATAAATGGTGCAATCTGTGAACGAAGCCGGACTAACTAATAAATTTGAAATAAAGAAAAATTGGAGCTATCAAAATTGGCTGTACTGCAACGTGTATCGTACGCGCGTTAATTCGTTTCGAGATAATATTTCACAAAGATGTGTCAGCGTGGAGTCTAATCTATTAAATGACCTGACTGTACAAGAGTGATATTAAAGAAAACTCAAATCAATTCTTCACGTAATTTAAGTGTTGTTCGCCATTTAACGTTTTGCATTATTCAAAAAGAGCATTACAATATGGCTAATAAATATTCCTATCGCAAGTCTCTTACGTACTTCATTTTGCTCTTTTCGAGGGCCAAAAGACAGACTTTTTTGTGATGTTAAAAATTTATAGCGTCGTAAAAAGTCGCACAGAGCTCGTCTACTACGCCAGCGGCGTCTCTTAAGCGCGAATATGACATTACAATGTAGATACGTGAATATTTTCAACGTTAAATTTTATAACAGAGCGTATATCAGGAAGTTGGGGATTGTCGTAAAATGCTAGTTATTCTCGAACTATTTATTGTGTTCGTTTTGTGGAGATTTAAGCATTAAGTGGTTGTATTCGTTTAGCAGAGAGGCGTCAGCCCCGTTTACCTTCCTCAAGAGACACCTGCAAAGCCGGAATAATAAAGAGTTTTACAACGTTTCAAAATGGGACTTTTTCTCGCAATTCAACCGCAACGTGCACTTAAGGGATTTGAATATCTTATGTGGGAGATTTTATCTATGCCACGCAACACTTGGGAACCTGTACGTGCCGAATTTAAGATTTAAAACAATCATTTATGCCTTACAATATTTTTATGCTCATAAATATTGAAAGCCATGGTGTTTTAAAAGTGGTTCTTTTTGAAGCGAGCTGCAAACTAATCGAGTTCTGAATATAACTGTAAGTATGTGTTATTTAATTTGGAAATATGTAACTGATTCATATTAGAAAATTGAAAATTGCTTTCATTATTTCTTTGAATGAGTATAATTAATATCTGTTTCCTAATTAAATAAATCCGAAGTTAAAAAATTATAAGTATCTGCTCACATATGTTTTGAGTTCTACCACTGCACGTAGGTAAAAATCTTTTTCTAGTTGCATGAGTGATACGATGTTGCAATATTGTTTAAAAATGCATCAAATTAACAAATTTATACAAAAATATACGTAATCAATGATATTCATGTTCTAACTGGTTAACATACCTAATACAGGTATACCTAAAAATGATCACACCACAAAAATATTCACACATTAAACAAAGGCTTGCCATAATAGAATATGCACTAGCGTAAAGCGCCATTCGTCTTGGCGCAAATCCAAAAGTCAATTATTGAAACCGACCTCGGGATACAAGTTCCACGATTATTTCATTTGTGCACCTTAACGAGTGCAAGACTGAATGACACTTGACGTTTAGGGTTTTTGGCGTCGACTCCAGTTTCCAATTTACTGTGAACGGGCGGCAGAGCGATTAATATTCGCGCCAGCTTGAATAAATAAATATATCAGCCGCTTTTAGGTCTAGAACATCGCTGCAGCGCTTTTCGATTGGGAAGGTAAAAATAAAATAGCGTGATGCTATAGGTTTGGTATATAAATACCTACATTGTTTATTTTCATAAATTTAGTATAAAAACAGCGTGTAAGCCGTGTCAGAACTCAGAAGTTAAACTTCTTTTGCAAGATTCAAAGATACCATAATCATCGCCTTACTCCATGACGTGACGTTATTGCTATGACGTGATCTTGAAATTTTAAGAAGTTTCACTTCAATTATATTAATAGTTGAATTTAAAACAAAGAGAAACAGTAAAGGAACTGTTTTATTATGAAGTAATTCATATCTTTCGGTACAATAGCAGAGGCTTTCAAGACTTATTAAGTGGAATTGTGTATTTATAATTTTGTTTAAATTATGAAAAGCAATTAACTTTTGAAGTTCCTTTTTAATTTGGATGTTGATTGAACTATTGGTTATCATTCGTTGTATAATATTACAGGTTAATGTGAAATGAATGGAATCAAAAACTAGTCGTAAGTATGTACCTATTAAGTAATTAGAGCTTGCAATATACCTAAGCATGAAATCATAACACTTCCTTAAAATTCTTCAAAGTTTATAATAATTGATTGAATACATTTCATTATACTGAGATTATATCCTACCAACTATGTAGGTAAATGAAAAGCTTCAATAATAGAAGTTATCACCGTCCTTGCACTTCAAACAATAAGACACATATAAATTGATCATTTCACAACAAGCCACTCGGATCACATATTATGTAAATAAACAAACCATGTATGTATTATTTAAAATCGTTTTTTCGGTAGATAATAATAATTATGAGAGGCTAATAACAATAACACAATTATATCAAAACAATACGTAACGTTATGTTGTGATGTTTAATTTTGCTAATTAACCCGGCTTAATAACCGCTGTATCGGGCGGCAAGTTATGTGGAGTGCGAGGATTTAGTGCGGCGGCACGTGTTCCTAATGCCTTAGAATGGAAACATACGGGGAAGAAATGGGAGCGGAATCGTAGCGTTACTCTGTTGAGAATTAGTAATGTTGTTTGTGATTTTCTTGGATTTTTTTCTTGTTTTATCTTCTATGAAATTGTTTAATGCTTTGCAAAGTTATCACTGTGATAGATAAATGCTTAAACTAGCATAGCAAAGTGATGTTTTTAGTATGGCGCAATCACTACTAATAAATTTTAAACATATAGTTAGAAATGTGATATTAAAGGCTGGATGAGAATCATTACTGACTAGCTTTTTCTAATTATGTATTTTTTATAAGTTTATAATGATAACGTTTTATATTCTTTTTCTATAAACTAAACAAATACAGATTTTACTGTAGAGACTAAAGTTTTATTAGCTAAATGGAATTGTGTTACTTGTTTTCCACCGCGTACGCGAAAGGAAAAGCATACAAATTGATGATTTACTCATGCGAATGAATATGATTAGCAGCGAATCGAGATAGATAAACACATGTAGAATCTTTGTTATTTACTAAAAATCTTCAATAATTTTAGTTTTAGTTTGTGTTACATAGAGCAAAATAAAATTAAGTGACGTAAACTGTAAAGACAGTAGACAATACTAATGATAGGTATAACATTTTTTTATATAAATAACATTTCATAATTAAAATGGCTGTTCTTATGAAGTATGAAGAACTTGGAGAAATAAAAGCACAACGGCTCCGCTGGCTCGGTCATGTAGAAAGAATGGGTGAGGAACGAGGACTGAAGAGGGCATACTTGGGGCGACCCCTGGGCCGACGGCCGGTTGGACGACCTAAGTATCGCTGGCGCGATCGAGTAGAGGTGGACCTGCGCGTGCTACGAGCCAATAATAATTGGCAAGAGACCGCTCAGGACCGGGGAAGATGGAGAGTTCTCGTCTCAGAGGCCAAGACCCACTTTGGGGTTTCAGCGCCAGAGGAGTAAGTAAGTAAGTAAGTAAGTTCTTATGAAGTATTTAGACTCAAATCTGTACACAATATCAATATAGGTCAAAATTATATTTTTCTTTGCATTGTTTCTTTACATAATCGTTGACTGTTTTGGCGGACATGCATCAAATGCATTTCTGTACATTTGAAACTTCAGATAACTTAGGTTACCCTTCTGTGTACAAAATTACTGAAAGCGACCATAATTCGCTTGTCCATCTAAAATTGTGCGAAACATCTGTTTTTTGTTGCTCTTTCCCTAAAGTTGGGTTCTTAATTTATAATTTACGAGACGGGGACTTTATGCACAAACACAATAATTTTTTCATTAAAATCTAGACTGCTAGTATAGAATTATATTAAACAGCATTGTTTATTGATGTAGTTCTTGTTCTTGGTATCCAAATTGTTTATTGCACAAATATGAATGAAAAGCGAAAGGAAACACTTGATGATATCATAGCTATATTATTTGTAGTACCTATGAGTCAAACTGTGAATGTGTTGTACTTGGAAAACGGGACCAGGCTTATCTAGATGATAACGAATTCTTTATACGCTTTATTTTCAGTAATTTGATTCTCGGTGAATGAAGCGAGATAGCGAATATTTACAATGATACGCGAAAAAGAGATGCAATATTGCTCTACAAATTACTATGGTAATCTTTGATGACCTAAAATAATTATTATACTGAGGTGTATAGTAAGTTAAATGACTTTTAAGTTCTAAGAATATGTGAATGTTTATGTGTATGTTTGTACATATGCATTTCTAACACACTAAAGTGATTGCAAATAATTTGCAGAAACAAAAGATAAAACAATGAACTGATAAACAAGTACCACATTAGAGTCAAGTTTATTGAACAGCCAGTTAGAGATACCTTAAACTGTATACAATTTTCCGATTCGTTTCTGCTGAAGAGGCTATGAGGGAGCGAGTGAACGTGCCTGTAATTCAAAGTAAACAGCCTCGAAACTACTGACCCACAATACAACGTTGAAGCAGAACAGAGTGTACTTGATGCAATATATTTGGGATTCCAGTTTACCCACGCCCGGCCCTTGGCCGTCGCCTCTTCCTAGACCAGCCATCACTTTTCACTGCACTAAAACTTGACCACACTCACACACACCAGAATGGTAACTGTGTTATCAGCGATAACGTGAGCTAGGCTATCTGTGTTTGCTGAGATAACGGTGTGATACGAGGACGTAGTTGCCACACCTGCTTTGTTTTGCACTCGCTCATTTAGTCTATGGCTCTATGCTTTTTGTGTAAAAAATGGATTTAGTATATAGTTTACTTTTGTTTGTTTTGCGGAGAAAATCTTCATTTGGGGTAGGTTAGAGTAACGGGGTAGTTGTTACTCTTATGGTTTTAAAATCTAATATTAATTAAATTGAAAAACAATTAATTTTAGTCGAAGTGACTAAAATAGTTATTACAATCTAAATATCCTTTTCAATTAATTGGTAAAAGGACTGTATTTAAAATAATTCACAATTAACTTATTAAGGTCGATAAGTTTTTATTCAATTAAAACTCTTCCAATCAATGGAAATAAAAATAATTGAAACAGTTCTGGCAGTGCCACGGCATATAAATTCAAGTCGTTGGCCTATATTCGTGGCCTTGTCACCTCTACTGTAAAATTGATGAACGTTTTATAGTATCGCTCCGGTTCAAGTGAGACTGTATTTTCACTATTACCTTTCAACCTAGTTTGTACGACAATTTAAGTTATTTATTTTGTATACAAAAGAGATGGAACAAATGGAGGTTCTATTTTATCTAGCGACTATTATATCTATTGATCGTTCGAATTCTAGGTTTGATTTGTACTCACGTTGTTATTCTATTTATGTGTCGTTTAATTTAGCGATTAATGATTATATCATTGAAAAAAATAAAGCAATAACTCTTTTGATAAAGACTGTCAATTTTTATGATAAAGATTACTGGACGCTAAGCTTAGTTTATGAATAAGGTCTTAGTGTAGTATTTCTTATAGTGCATTAATCTGTAGAATAAAGGCAATTCCCCATACTTATTGTTATTTCTTTTCCTATACTACTATCTAGATTCTAGACTTTCAATGCGGCCAGCCTAGCTGCTAATGTACCTACTAGGGCTTTTACACAAAAACGCATTTGATATTAACAATGGATGAATGGATTATAATGTTTTAACTTCCCTATAAAAATTATTATCACTACATGAAAATTGTATAAAACCCGCTAAACTATTACAACAGTGTCAAATAAATCTCTCTGCTATATGAGCATTATTTACCAATAAACAATACCCTACGAATTTTCCGCAGTAAATCTTGCAAGCATGCTCCCAGCCCTTATATATCAAGTCAATCGATGGTATATCCGATAAAACGTGTAGGAAATCCAATACGCGGATTCAAAGTACACAGGAATGGCTGCGGTCCGCAAGCTGTAAACATAAATAAGGAAGATGGACGACGTTTTAGAATAACCCCACGCACGAACGTTACTCGTAAATTCCATGCTTGATATAACATCACTTTGAAAATTCCTAACGGGTATTTATTTCAGGAAAGTTATGGCGGTAAATGTATTGTAATGGTTTATAATGCATCGGTGGCTGGATGCCGATCATTCTGCCTGGTTTATCGAATCTAGTGGTTATCTGGTAACTATGTGATAAGGAAGTTAAATCGCATCAAATGATACGCAGAAGGCTGGTCATAGATTTCATCCGTACGGGAAATATCCCAAAACAAATGGAATATTAATATATTAATTTTTATTTTTAGCAAGAAATACGAAGAAAGTAGGTGTAATTTTGAAAATATTAACACTGATGACGTAGTCACGTAGACTACGTCATCTATTTACATCGATATGGAAATGATTTCATAATTTCAATTGGAAATGATTTGAATAGAACCTATTAAATGGATTATAAAGGAATAGCTTAAATGTTATGCAATTTATATTTATGAGCTCACAAAACGCTCGGTTGATTCATTTCGACATTTATGCATATTATACAATATTATATTACCGAATTTTAAATCAAAATTAATTTTAAATGTAATCACTTTTCATAATAAGGTTAATCAAAAAGTTATTAACGCTACATGCCTGTAGAAATGATGTACGAAAGATAACATCGTTATTAAAATTAATGACGTCAAATTCAAAAATATTCCATTAAATTTCGTTTTAAAATTTATCATGCGCGCTGAATTTTGCTGACGCTGCTTCAAATTATAACCGGAGTCGATCGATTATTCGCTGACCGGAAAATGTGACACCTGCACCTTTCTCGATTAACAATAACGTAACTAGTCGACTCCCTAATGGCAAACATAATTAAATTATACGTCAATATCGAAAAGGGCATGTTTTGTGACCTGGAAATTTTTGTGTGGAAATAGAAATAGAAAATATTGAACTCTGGTTTTTAGTATCAACTTTGAGTGACTGTTTTTGAGAGATACGAACATAACTTTTTGTGCAATAGTCGCTGTTAGCGAATTAAATGTAGAAGTTATTAAATCACAGCAATCACTATCAATGGTACCTATAAGAGATCGCACCCTAGAAATAAGACCGCCATTTGTACATACTTTTATTTGCCTTCTATCTGTGTTTTATGTTAATTTTGTGTGGGTACAATAAACTATCTATCTATCAAGCTATAACAATCCCAGCCTAGATTCAATCGAATACAACACTGTAATAAGCACAATCTTTTGAAAGAATATAAATTAATAAAATATAATAAGTGTTTTATCTCACTTAAACGCTATTTCTTCTTCCGTACTTTTCAAGTGATGAAAACGCTGTGAAATGGAAAAGTGGTAAAACACGAGGCTGTTTAATTTTACTTACAATTTATTAAATATATTAGTGACCTTTGTTTTTTGTTGTTTTGTAAAGGAATTAATACCAACACTTTATTTTTTTTTATGAGTCGTTAATAGTGCGACCAACATAAAATTTATAAACGCGGTTACACCTGAAATATTAAAAAAAATTCCGCGTTACAAACATCAATCAAGCAATAAAATGGTCGCTGCAACAAAAATTAGTCATCTTGGCTTGAACCAAGCTTGCACAAATCGCATAATTTAATTTCGCCCAAGTAAAACAAAAGGCGTTGACAACGCTGTAATTTGACGGGGGCAATAAAGAGAGGTACAAAGAACACACCGGTGGCCTCAATACAGGCTGACGTTGCACTCTCACTCAAAATTAATCTGCAAGAAGCCATTGCGGTGAGACGACGACTATTTACAAAAGCCTCGGGAGCATATTCCCCTCCTCATTTCCACGGAAAGGTGCAGGGCTGTCAGCTGCTACATTATTTAGATTTATACGAGTGCAGCGTCGTGTTATTTACTGGCGATATTTTTCGTTCTGTCAAGTCAGTCGACACAGTTTTAAATATTGCAATGTTATTAAACTTTTGAATGTAAAGTATTTTCATGTTGTATAAAATTTGTATGTTATTCAGGATTTTTAATAACAACGTGCGTTTGTGTGACATAAGAATTAAATCTCTGCCGAATATGCTAAGTTTCCAAAATATATGAAATGTTTAAAAATAATTTTGCTAGATAAATGCATCCTGCTGGCTTGACACTTATCATTGCGTCAAATAAAATTGCAAGAGCAGAGTTGCATGTCTAAAATTTTTAGTGGAAAAAAACAAAAATCACAACCCTAAAAGTATTTTTGCGGGGACTCGTAGACATGAGTAAATAATTTCCCTGATTACCGTGCTACGTCTTCTCGTGCGACGGGAGTGTACCTCGACAAAAATATTAAATCCTTCTCCGTACCTTCCTCCTCGAGACATCTTCATATTGCTTTGGCAAATTGATTTTCTGTACGTATTTCGTGATGCACTTGTTAAGTGCACTATACACTGTCATGCTGCATGACACGCTTTTTATCTCAAGCATCATGTATTCTATAGTCAAGTAGTTGTATTCCTTGTTGATTAAAGTTAGTGAATCTAACAATATTGCAAATGGAATATCATTACCTAGTATAAAACAAAGTCGCTTTCTCCGTTCTTACGTCCCTATGTATGCTCAAATCTTAAAACTATGCAACAGAATTTTATGCGGTTTTTTTAATAGATAGAGTGATTCAAGAGGAAGGTTGTAGTATATAATTTATTAGGTTTAAGACAAAGCAAAAAAAAGAAAAGATAGCTTTCTTATCAAAGCTTGTCATGCTGCATGAAGGTCTGTGGCTCCTTTAAATTGAGGATTTTAACTGCTTGTCGTCTCGACACTGGGAGACGTCTTAGTCTTAATGCTTGTTGGTGCGATTCTAGTTTAAGTTAAATTCAATTGGATTTTCATTCTTTGTAAGAATAAATATTTATTAAACGTCGTCATCTTGCGCGAGGGTTGTTATAAATTATTCCCTGCTTGCATTTACGAAGTAATTGAATTCTTTTCTTGTAAGTGAATAAACTGTGTTCGCAATTGTTTGCGTAGGTAGTTTACGAGATATATTATCGTTGGTTAATTTCGTAAAGCTATAATATTAATATTATTTAAATCAAAATTAAAATAACTTGACTGTCCAACTTCGAGTATTATTATAGTTTTAATCAACCAAAAATATAAATACATTACTTTTGTAAATTCAAACATAGAAATCTAACTAAGTCTGCTTAAAAATTTAGCTCTGACTGGAATCCAGAGCTAAAAATCAAATCATTGTTTAGAATAATTGCATGCAAGAGTTTCAAGTGAAACACAATAGTTGGTATCGATACAGGGGCTTAGATATTTGGTTGATATTCGACTTATAATTGGTTCGTCCTGTTCGGATAATTCTTTCACCAACCAAGTCTTTTTTAACTTTGGGATCAACAATTTTAAGTGTTTGTATTTTAATTTGAATTAGCATTTATAAGTGAAAATTTTTATGATAATATATCACTGTATCAGGTTATCAACAAATCTGGTGTGAAGAACTATTATTATTTTTTTCATTGATTTCGATGTAGAGTATTATTATGTATCAAAGATAGGTTTATAAAACGTATGATCTCTCTTATTTAACCTGACATCTATCTAATAAGTTTATTTTTACATTTTCAATGATTAAATGAACATCAAAAAATCTTAATCTATCATTTTTAAATTTCCTTATTTAAGGCCTTTTCCTTATTTATGAGTGATCAAATATCTTACCTATTTGTAATTTGACCAGTTAAAATACCCTGTGTTGATGCCAATCAAGAACAATTGCCGATTGTATTTATAGATCCACGAAAGAGGCTTATTTATAAATAGAAGATTGAACTTGGAATGAAAATATAAATATCATTAAATTATTCAATTAATATTACAGATACAGTACATATCTACAAGCTGCTCACCCCGGCTTCGCTTGTTGTCAACAATCTAAAAATCATGAAAATCTATCCATGCAGACGTTCTTGAATTTAAAATTGTGCAACACATTACTTTCTTTTATATAAGATAGATAAAACACTCTACCCATTAAAGGTTATAATGAACCTTTTCTATTCAGTATTTAATCGGATGAAACCATAGAAATCTAAATAACAAGGCAATAGAAGTGTTATAATGTCATAATTAGTATGAAAACCACTGTCGCCAAAACCCACACATTTAAACCGATAACTAGACAGTTCACACAAGTAAACTATGCCTTTTATTGGACAGCTTCATTTTAATGAAAATTAACTTAATTAATAAATTCCGCATTTTAATATGTACCCTAACGCACGACTTTACGGTTTATTTTAGTATGACATCCCTAGGTACGTGAGATGTTTTGTTTCCTTTTGCTTAGAAACTTCAAATACGAAAAAATTCGGCTATTCGACAACAGAGGGCGTTAATTTTTGATAGATATAACTTTGAACCTCAACGCATAGAAATAAGGTTGAAATTTCATTAATGTTCATTCAACGCTTTAGTGATGTAAGACATCATCAGCCTTGTTATCGATAGTTAAGTGATAGTTAACAAATAAGAAATATATAGTTGTTGATTTTAATACAGTGGTAGGCTCATCTCGTGAGCCCACGGCAGACTGTAGATCTTTAAAAAAAAAAAAAAAATCTTTATTGTTACATAAACATTTGGTAGATAATACAATGCACTAATCTCCACACTAGGATTCCCTGTGTTGTGGAGAATAGTCTCTTCCAGCTTACGTCTATTTACACAGTTTATACAGAGGTAAATTCTTAACTACGAAAATACATACAATATGCTAGTTGAATTAATTTCTGCGAGTGAATGAGATAGGATGGATGTCTTGAGTGAGTTTGTAGAATTATTTTAATGGTCTGAGGAAGTTTTCCGTGTGTTCGTAGTCCAAACCACAAAGGAAATTTTTTATATGTTTTTTGCATTGCCTCTTGGTCAGGGGTAGGAGGTTAGTTGCTAAATTTAGTTTTTCGTAAATAAAAGGACCCATGTATAGATATGATTTTTTGCCAAAATTTAGTTTAGTTTTAGGTCTATTCCATTTTCTACATCTTTGGGAACGAGAAGTGACATACATATTTGATGGTGCAGTTTTGTGAAACCGAAGAGCGACCGACATAATGTATAGTTGTCGCACTCGCATACAACCGGTCTCCTGGTAGAGGATATCAGTTGGGGATATAGGTATAAGAAATAAAAATATGTTATGTACTTAAATATTTATTTATCTATATATACAAATAATAAAACAGTGTCTGTACATTATATATTTAAAAAAATGGAGGGGGTTTAGAAACTGAGAGTATAAATTTGAAAATCTCGAACACCTGATGCAGAACCGCGCCAGACCACCAAAACTATAAGAGGTATAACAATTGTGCCATAACAAAAATCGATCCACATGATAGCATTTCCTGCTGAAAGTATAAATTTAAAGATCTGAACTGTACTTTTACACTATAACATAAGAAAGACAACAGAGACTGACAAACTTTCGTATTTATAATATTAGTAGTATGTCCCGAATACACATACAACAAAAAATTCAAAATCAATTAGAAAGTGAGAGTAAGAGAGAGTGTTGCTGGAGTACGGCGTGAAGAGATAGAACAAGAGTACAACGAAAGTAGTTTATAAAGAGATTTAAAAGTTATTAACCGACTTCAAAAAAAAGGAGGAGGTTATTTATATACTTGACGGAGCAAGGTGTAGAATGTGGATCTATTTTCAAGCTGTGGGCGTTGCGTTGGGTAATCGAGCAAAGAAACACCTCAAACTCAAACATTTCTTTATTTACCACCGATTCGGAAAGCAGTATCTACAGAGAAGAACCGGCAAGAAACTCCATAGTTGCTCTTTTAATCATGTCAGTTTTACAATACAGTCATTTTTAATACAATCACTTTAAATACAATCTCTTTTAATAACCGTTACGTTACACATTTAAATTAAACACTAGCAAAGAAAAGGTTAACAGTTCCTAGTAGTGGAAGGTCCGAACTCTTCGACGTTCGAATGTGAAGTGCCGTCCCGAGGGCGAGCCTTCACCGGCTCGACCCGGTACAAGCATGAAGTAAGCCGCCAACTTCACTGTGCTGCCACCTCCCGGAACTCGTGCTTCGAGTCGTTTTACATCCGCGCTATTGACCGTCTCCGACATACTTATATTGTTTTTATGTATGTACACCGATTAAATTAACAAAAAATTTTTCCCAGTCGCGGATATCCATTTGTCCTTAATGTCAGCACATTGTGGAAATCTACAAAGAATATATTTAATATAAAATAGTTTTGTCAACCTAAACGAAGAATGTCCTTTACATTATGGCATTATTGTATATTTAATTAATGTGATTCTGTATCGACATTACTGTTGTCCGAAAATGATTGTATCGATGTACTTAGTTAAAAAAGTTATACATATATCAGTTATAAAAATAAAAAAAGACGTGTGGCACTCGGGGACTGCCGCGGTAAAGCTATTGCATGCTATGCCTTCAAGCCACACCTCCGCGCCCGTCGGAGTGGGGAGTGTGAGGTTTTTCGTTACTAAGGCGATCTTCACACTGCCCCGCACCACGCTGCATGTTGCGTGACTGCGTGTTTAACGTTACTTGTAAGTATCTCCGTTTGTATAGAAAACACGCACAGTCCAACACACTGAAAATGCAACCACGCGCGTTCATGCGGATCACGCGCATACACGCGGAGAAACATGCATCCCCGCGCGTAGGTGCAGGGCGAGACGCAAGGTATGGCACACCGAACCCGCAGTGCCGCGCGTCGTGATGCTCAGTATTGCACGACCACCACAGAGAACGGCGAATAAATGAGAGCCGCCGTGCGTGAATCTACAAACGCACCTACGCGCGTGAGTGCGCAAAAAACCCGCACGATGATGCAGATCTGCACTCCCGCAGGAACGCGCGTAGGTGCTTCGACACGCAACATGCAGCATGATGCGGGGCAGTGTGAAGATCGCCTAAATTTCTGGATTCGGTCCCCGCGTTCAAGGCTCGCGATAGAAGCTATGCAATAGTTTAATAAAATTCAAATTAAAATATAATCCAATTATACCATCAGTCGTCATAAGACTTATATTGAAATAATTAATAAAAACCTAGTTAACTACTAATTAGAAATTGCATTTTAACATCGTATTACGCAAAAAAATTTTAATACATGACATCACTAGCTTGCGACTATTTACTCTTTATCGTTAACAATGCAGTACATTGCTTCTTGTAATTGTCATTTGATAACATCTGACAGTTATAACAACCGACCTGTCAGATGTTGACAATAGTAAAAGGCAATGTATAGCTAAACGTGATGAGAGGAACGGTTGACTGTGTCATTCGTATTACTTGTAAATATTGTTTAATTTTAAGGAAAAACGGCAATATTTATAAACAAAAATACTTGCCGGTGAAATGTTATTCCTTTATTAGTATAATTACAATTTATGGAAGAATTTCCGCACTGGGAAATGCTGCAACACACCATGTTTACTCACGCACGTGTCAGGAACAACTGAACAAGCGACGAACAGACTTGTGGCATGGTAACCACCTGAGCGGCGACAATGTCACGCGCGCTTACGACTTCTAGTGCCTTGTTATTTAGATTTCTATGGATGAAACGTTAAGTCAAGGCATTTATAGCGATACATCATACACCAAACACTCGCGAGTGCAAGCTCAGCCTTAGGTGTTTGCTCAACACTTCGTTCGGAACTATTGAGAGAAACACAATTATGTTCAATTTGTATTGACTTTGTATATTTTATATACAGTAGGTTTATAAAGGAATTATTGAGGTTTCTGTTTTTAAATTTGTATTGTGTGAAGTAAGTGTAAGCGTAAATATTGCTTATTAAACTTCAAGTCGGTTCTGTTCGAGATGATGTAAAATATAGGCTTATTAAATTATTTAGTACCCAAATTTTGTAGCGTTATTTTAGCGTGGTTTTTATTATTGTATTTATTAGTATATTAGTAGAGTAGCAGATATACACAACAATGAATGATAGTTTCACTAATGATAATAAGGAAAAGAAAGGTCATAGAATTTGAAATGTCATTCAAATTTTATTCTATAAAAAATCGCTCTCTAAAAGGCTTTAAAAGACTAAGTGCTCCGTAGTAATTAAAAAGAAGGCTTAGTTAAAGTATGGCAATTGCTCATTGTCAGGGGTCGGCTTTATATTCTTTATTTCTAGTCTACTTATTATTGTAGTAACAAATTCTAGTCATTTGAATCCTTGTCAAATTAATTCTTCTGAATAGAAATGTTTTTATTCGTTGAATTTTCAATTTATGAGCATTTAAATTCCCTAGAGTTCAATGATATCTACCAACCCACACTTGACCTGCGGAAGAAGTATAGGCTTTATAGATATAGAAGTATAAGTATTATTAGTAATTTTATCATTGAAGAAGTCAACAAGAAAAGAAGAAAAGAAGTCAAGTTTTATGTATCGTACTTTATTTCTTCTTCTATTTTGTGTTTTCTTCTTGTGTGTGTACCTTTTTCTAGGAATAAATGTTTTTTCTTTCTTTCTTTCTTTCTTTTGAAAATCAGGATTAAAAAAACTTAATTGCGTTTAATCATCGTATTTATGTAAATAATAAGTTCTAAACGATATCACAATGTCTCAAACCTCAGTCCTTACAAACTCATATTACAAGTTTTGATATTACCACGATATTAAATTACATAAATTCAGTAGACAGAAGAAATTGTTGCCGTAATACAATCAAGGTTGTTCGTGGGAGATGAGGGAGGAAAAACGAATACGTTTTAGAAGTAGTGGTCAGCCACGCGTGAAGCTTACGTCGCGAGATACAGCGTTTAAACTCGGATTTAAACACTATTTTTAAAAGCCGATTCACACAATTTGTTGCGGTAATTTCGACTTAAAGTAAGAATATAGTTTATTGTTTTATTTGTGGTTATGTAGAGCCCTTTAATTTATTATCAGCTGCTTTATGTGCCAAGTGTAATACTTATACACTTATGTATCGACTGTATGCTCATATGTTTGTAAATACCAATTTATTTATTAGTTAAGTATATAATATTAAATATCTGAGAACTTTAGCTTTTTGTATTCTGTACCGTGAAAAGCTGCGATGTTAATATCTATAAATAGCGCTACGTTGATGCTACGAGACGTAGAGACTATTTAGTGAGACGTAGAGTTTATTTTGAGAACATAAAACATAGTTAATTTGTACACTTAAAAATTATCGGAAAGCATTTTATTTAATATATTGATGATTTGGATGATGGAATTCCACATTGCTGAATTATGACCGTCCTAATTTGAAATAACATTAATATAGCTTCAAATGCACCATTTAATTTTACCAAAGGTTTGATACCATTATGTCTCAATACGCCACAAGCGATTCCGCTAGAACTACGACCACGTGCTAATCTCAAAATATTTGGTCGGAGGCAACTCGTTTATTACATTTCCTCGGACGTACCTGCACAATTTAATTGCGCTCTCCTGAACTCAAATTCCCTTATGCTCGTACAAAAACAGCCATCTTGTAACCATGCCTTTATTACTTTACGTGGCGTCATTTCTCTGGCATGCGTTTTTTCATTACACCGCGACTGGCGAGTTACAACTGCCTAGACGTTTGAGATGCATTATTTCCTAAATTAATTTTCAAATTTATAAATTAGTTTTATTCAATTAAACAAATATATACCTATAATTAAGTTAAATTTGAATTTAAACGTTGCACAAAAATTCAAAAATATATATATTTAGATAAAAATTAGACTCGGTCTATCTTTGCTTTTTTGTAACATATTTTCATAACAAACTTATACAAACCCAGACAAAATACAATAAGTAATTTGAAGCATAGTAACATTATATTGCAGAACCTCACGCTACCAAAGTGTTAACATCAGAGAAACTCTCTTTAATATTACTACATTTTACCTTCTTTAAGTAAGAGTTATGCTAAAAGCAACAGCCGTTATGCTTTCCTAGAAATTTAACTAATTAGTTATTAATTTAAATTATACATTTATAACTTGAAAATAAGGAATTAATCTATTTTATAGCATCTAATTTAGTTTCTAAACATTATAAGGAAAATAATTACCATGAGATTTTGTTTTTCAGCCGTAGCGCGTTTATTAACGTACTTTTAATAACGTAGGTATAGATTGAAGGTAAAATATATGTATACGCTATATATCATAATATGAGCTATTCATAAAATGGGAAGCAGATATCATTTTTATATTCATATATGCTCGGTAAAATAAAATATTTGCGTAATATAATATTAATCCGGAAACTTGGCAAAAATAGTACAACACAGTACAATGTAGCTTTTCTCTGTAATGTAAACAGTAAGTCCTAGTTAGTAAACTATAAACTAAGATTCAGACTGTGGAAATGTATTGCCTTCCAGGAAAACGATAAGTAGGATGTGACATTGCAATCATATATGGAAACGTTCAGGTACAATAACAATTCTCTCACATTCTAAACTTATAATAATAAGTGGTTATACGTGAGCAGTGAGGCATCAGCCGGCTTTAAGTGCTTGCCAATATTACGTAGGGTAAAACCCCATACACTACACAAAGGTTCCAAGATTGTTTAGTATGAATCGGATAGAACTCGTCCCCCGAGACCATAGTTTGATTTGAAATACGATGTTTCCCCTCAAACGACAATTGTCTGATGAGTGGGTACATTATGGACAATGTTACAATCATTTTCATACAAAGTATTGTTACTTACCTATATTATATTAGGTAGTTAAGGTATATGACAGTCGTTATTATTACAATTGTCGAAATATATTTAACTCTCCTACGATAACAATAACACACGCAGTAGAAACAAGCAGTCATTTTTACTTCCATTTTTTAAGTAATGTAATCAAGATATAAACGTAAATTAGTTAAAAATACATAATTTCCTCGTTACAAAACAGGAAAATTATACCCGTATTTCACCATCAGACTTCAACTTATCCATTAGTCTCATCGGTATTTCGAAACAAATCAGCATCGTGTTGATAAAGGAAGTTTTTCATTAATATTCTATTCATATTCAAATCAGAATCGACAGGCGTTATAGTGGCGTCAGTTATTCGGATCACGCCTTCGGAGCCTCTCTTCCAAACCACAACACGAAGGAGACAGTGAAACTCGTGATTGCGTATTATCAATGTTAAATATTATTTATGTATGCCGTGTATGGCTGGAATTCATGGACTGTAATCTTGTTTTCAGCGTATTTGAGTTCGTGTATTTGATAAGATGATTTCATTAGTTATAGACCCTATTTTAATTAGTGATAAAGCTGAATATATATTAATTGCGTGATGTGACACGGGTGGTATTGAATTTGAATATTTGTTTATGTATTATAATATTCTATTGTCTACTCCTAATTTAATTACGCCTACCTAAATGTGGATTCATTCTATGTCAAAGTTCATATTTTGTCGTTTTGTTGGCAGGTGTCAAAAAATCTATACATTTTTGGTAATTATTTTTCATAATACCTGTGGTGCCCCACTAAAGTGATACGAAAATGATGTTTCATGGCCTCACGTGGTCCCATGGCTACCATGGGACAGATTTATTAAAAATAATCTTAGACGTTTCACACAACACTAGCCACTTAACGACTAACGTAACCACATAACAAACAACTAACCACTTAAACAAATCGTCACCACTTAATAAACCATCTTTATTACTTATCAAAACAGTAATTAAACTGTCCAATTATTACACGAACAGCACCGAATTACAATTCAAGCCACCTGAATATCCCTAATAAACCGTGAGCACTACATTTTCAAGGCATTTCACAACAGTCATGCATTTCAATACGTTAATTAAACTGAACGCGAACATTTTCGCGCGAACGTGATGTCGACTAACTAATGAAGGGATTGAAATAAAATTTTCACTCCAACTTGCCCGAACTCATGATAAATGTACACCCCGGAGACTGAGATATGAAATAAATGCTTAGTTTTCATTTCGCCTTATTTATGCACTGAGTTGCTTGTCTGAATGTTAATGGTTTGTGATACATGTTTAGATTTCTAGTTTGTTTTAAACTTGTGCCGCGTTTGTTTGCGAATTTCATGTTAATATCGTGGTAATTAATATAGAAAACAACCGACAGATAAATATAGATGTTCATCAAAGCTTTGGCTAGTCGTTACTTTTGTTTTTTCTTCCTTTGATCAAATAATCGCTGGTAACAGAACGAATTAGATTAATCAATAGGAAATTAATTAGTTTCTGAGTAGTGGTCTTTTTCCTTGGTTCATAGAGTCCTCATCTACACTAATATTATAAAGCTGAAGAGTTTGATTTGTTTGTTTGTTTGTTTGAACGCGCTAATCTCAGGTCCGCTTTGACCTTTCTTTGAAAATTCTTTCGGTGTTAGATAGCCCATTTATCGAGGAAGGCTTAGGCTATTCAGTCATTAATTTATGTATACCCCTTTAATTGTTTCTGTAAGATCTCCAAATAAATAAATAAATAATAAATATTATATATCATTACGTTAAGACCATGACCAGACAGGAACGGAGCATTGCGGGTGAAACCGCGGAGCACAGTTAGTTGTGAATATAATCTATAATACAAATGTTAACGATCGATTTAATTATTCGGCTTGATTCTTCTGCATATATTTACAATGGTACATAGAACAGCCAAGGTTTCACAATGTCAGTCAAGACTATAAATAGAAAATAAGGGTCACTTTGAACGTTTTTGAACTACAAAAAACAAATATACCGGCCAGAATCTCCTTCTTTTTTTTAAGTCGGTTAAAAATAGCAGTTCATTAAGCCTGCCATTGAAAACATCTCCACACATGACAGCGTTTAAGGAAAACCTACTTTACGAAGACATTTTTTCAAACCTTACGTTAAAATTTACTATACAAGTACATATCTCAAATTTTGTGAAGAAAATATTCAACATTAAGTTACTACATTTTTGTATTTCATACGAACATATATTGCCAATTAAACTACGCACTGTTTATTCTGCCTTATTACCCGCCAATATCCAAAGTTATTTACGTCAAGAAACAAAACAAGAGCAATAATTATAAATCAATAACGACGTCTAACAAACAAGGTTGTATCTCATGATGTTGCAGCGACGTCTGGATATTCTTCCTGCATTATTAAAGCTCATATAATATTACATAACCTGACAAAGGGAAAACAAATCCGTAAGTCTTTGTTCCTTCTATTTGTGGCCGTTAAACATGAAATAGTACGACGTATTTTGTATGCGAGTCGCGTCTTAGGGGATCGTTTATCAATATCCTTCGACAGATCTATGCGACTTATAGAAAAACAAGTTGTGTATACACAGCTATACAGCTGCGCTGTATCTAAATTAATAGTGCCTTGAGGATAATAGCAATGTTCTAGTCGTACAGCAGTGTAAAAATTAAGTAAGTTTTTCCGTGGTAAATGTTATATTATGAAAACAAGTAGTATTTCTGAAACGGTCTTCATTAAATAGTATATGGGTCATTGTCAAATTTTGCGCAGGTAAACTTGTCCCTCAAAACTTTTTTACTTCTATACCATTAAAAAGTTAACTGTCACTCAAAACTTACAGCAAATACAAACTTAATCGCATTACTAATAATATGTTAATAAAATAAAGGCCTATTTTTCATTTTTTATTTTATTTTTTAAAGTAACATTGTGGTTTTTTCTGGTAACAGAAGGGTTTTCCATACAAATTTGACCTGTCCCAAGTAGCACTTCGTTACAGAAAATATAAAATAACTACAATTTCCAATATACCAACCCACATCAATTAAAATATTACTATAAACAGAATATTGTAAATATTTCTAAGAGTAGATTTTAAAACCGATCAGTGCTAAAATTTATTTTATAAAAAATTTTTTAACTTTGTCCCACGTAGTGTTTAGAATCGTGTGCTCTACTATGTTACTAAATAAATAATTACTCAAAATAGAGGTGGCGCTGTTTTCGACTTTCTATTAGCTTGAGCAAGGTTTCTGCAGCCATTGTGGTCGTTCGTTAGGTCGGGGGGAGGGGTACATTGAATTTCAGTCGACCGCATGGCGTTGAACGTGCCGCGTGTTTTTATTCCGCATCAACATTGTTACCTCCCTATTAACGTAAGTAAAACCGTTTTTTCTATTATTTTACGTTCAATTTGTTGTTTAAGGGGTAATTATGCTCAATTTGAAATAAAAAAATAACTAAATGTATTATTCTATGATTTATGTCTTTTAGAATGTAAAATTTACAACTCTGTTATCATCATTCTGTTACTTAGCTCATGGTAACAGAGTTGAGTAAGCATGTATTCTTTAACTTTTGTTTGAAATTTTATATTTGTAATATTTTTTTTTCTTAATAATCGGTTTCCTAAAGTAATTTTGAGTTGTTATATGTAAATAAATCATATATAATTAAATGTAACCTTGAAAATATTGTTACAGGATATTCTGCCGTTATTAACGCCCTTAAAATGCTTCTCACGCTAGCTGAACAGCAAGCAAGTTAAGAGAAACATATCGCAGTTATTTACAGATTATATAAAATTTAAGTAACAATTACAAACAGTTAACAAGAGATACGAGACGTATTAAAAACAATGCAACAGAGAAAAACGAAAAAAGTCTAAAAATACGGACGGCAATCCAGTAAATCCAGTAAATGCTATTAAAAAACGCCATGAAAAAGTTAAGAATCGGAAGGAAAAGTATGCTATTGATAAAATATTTGACAAGAAGGCCGTTAAATTCTCTAGGCAGGAAATACAAATTATAAAAGAATGTCTTGCTGTGGATCAAAGTTTCATATGAAAAAAATCAGCCCACATGTAAGAAAAATGTTTTAAAAACCAAAATCAATCTTTTCGAACGTGAAAACATATCAAGAGTATGCAATTAATTCACTTATAGTACAAAAAGAACAACTAAGTTACTGTGTTACAACTCTGTTACTTTCGTGTCCCGAAGATTAAAGACCATATTTACGAAATTTAGGAAAAGCTATTCAATATAATACTGCTATATTACAATAGGTTAATTTGCCAGTTAATGAAGCGGTTATATGTTGTAATTAGCTGTTAATTTATAGATATTTCATGGAGTTGTGTAGAATTTAAGGTTTGTTATTATTCATAAAGTAACAGAGTTGACTAAAACTTTAAATGAATTACTGTAAAACTTAAAAAAAGCTTGTACTTCTAATGGTGATTATAAGATATAAGACTGTAATTAATATAAAAGCCAAAATATGTGCGACTGGCTTATTTAATTTTATGATAAAAGGTAAAGTATAATGATAACAGAGTTGTATTTTTTCACCACCCTGACGCACTAAATCTGAAATAAATCTTAAATTATTAGCTAAACATCGCGGCCAACTTAAATTAACCCTACTTCAGTTGTTTTAACAGGCACAGGCATAAAGAAAAGTTCAATTTTAAAATATTTTCTTTTTCACATTTTTGAAATCTGCAGTTACGTTTACCTGCGCAAAATTTGACAATGACCCATATAACAAAGTCGCTTTCTCTGTCCCTATGTCCCTATGTCCCTATGTCCCTTTGTATGCTTAAATCTTTGAAACTACGCAACGGATTTTGATGCGGTTTTTTTTAATAGATAGAGTGATTCAAGAGGAAGGTTTATATGTATAATAACATCCATTAAATAGTGGAGAAGTACTGTTATTTTTGAGGTTTCTAATGTGATGTCATAAAAAATTACATTTTTTCCGCTTACATTGCAAACGCAGGCTGAACCCTACGAGTTTTATCAAAATAATGTACTAAGTATTGTACACATTGAAAAGGTCTACAGAAAAGTCCGTGATGGTATATGTCTATCTCTTATGGATAACCCACAATAACTTTTTTTTGTTATTTACTTTTTACGACAAATAATGGCTAATTTTCGAAGCGATTTTAACCAATACAGCATTAATCCTTAACCAATTAAATACCTTGAATACATTGTTCATTTAATATAGATCTATATGGCCCTTTACACCGTATGATTTAAGGGAATATTTTCGAAGATATTACAGATTTAAAAATTGCGGGACGTAGCGTTTGCGGCGGTACCGGCCGGTCGCCCGGCTATATATTTTATACCCGTGCGAAGCCGGAGCGGGCCGCTATGTTTTTATATACAACGTTCACAGTTTTTCTATAGTGTATTTAGTATCAGCATTGCACCCGTGCGAAGCCGGGGTGGGTCGCTAGTTGAAGATAAGACCTTATACTTCGTCTTAACGTAGCTAACTTTATGTTGCTATATAAAAATAAGCATCCCAAAAGTACTGGTAAAAAACCAGCTCAAAAATGGACGTGGATTTTTTTTTGATAATCCACGCCAAATGATTGTCTCATTGCAACAAAGTAAAGTTTTTACATTTTATTTTTTTATCCTATCGAAATAAAAGAATAAATTGTGAAATGGGATTTAATCCGCGTCTTACAAACATTTCAATATTTACAATATTGTATCGTTGGCACGCGGCCCACGTTTGTTATTATATTATTTTTAACATATTTAGATTAAATTTTATTTACATAAACAGAAAAACATTATAGTTATAACATCTTTTACATTACATTTATCGGGACTTAGTAATTAATTCAACTTAAGTCTAAAAATTTCTGCTAGTTACTAAAAAAAAAACGAATTGAACCAAAAAATCTTTTTTACATAAACTTTGTTTATGCAAAATGAAACTTATGAACTTTCTAACAATAGATTTACATTATTCGAAACAACATCAATTATACAGTGCTACAAAATTGCCTTTCATCACTGATAAATAATTTCGTTACACAGTGTTCGTGTGCAGAACATATCAAATGTAGAGACAGAAATGGGAACAAAACTGGGCTTTATCTAGATCTCATTTTCTAGCTAGCTAGCTCTTTTGAACGAACCACAATATGGGGGAAACTCGTTTCTCATATACACGAATTATATTGTTGTTTGTCTGTTGGCTGCTCGCTGTCTGTGCTTGTTTCGTACGCCCTTATCTTTTCAGGTGATGGCTGAATTAATTATGTAAAATAATATTTTTTTGGTACATGTTGTTACAATGCATAATTACAATGCACATGTAATAGTTATATTATGATAAGCACGAGGCATGTATGTATATTTTCAAGTTGAAGAAGTAGAATGTTTGAAATTATTCGTAGGCTGGAGATGACGTCTTCATGCTAATTTTACGATACAAGAAAGTACGAATAAGATATGACTTATCCAGTCTTATATAATTTGAATAAGCGTATATTATTCCAAGATGTTTCCAAGACCTAGAATTCCTAACGAGCCGTTATGAAAATACAAGCACTTACCGCTTCATATAATGTTTCATAACTTTGTTAATTTCGACGAAATGTTTTTGAACATTCGTCGTGCGGTGCGAATTAAATTCAACTATTTTCCAAGTCGTGAAAAGTATTATAATGTCTTGTATTAAGTTGGCAACGTCGGGTTTCATTAATCCCGTATTGTCGACGCCAGACAATTCGTAATGATTCAACTTATAGTCTGCTCTGCAAAATAAGACGTAGATATTAGAATAAATAATTGTTGTTTACATTCTGCGAGTGAGATGTTATTATAACTTTATCCATTAACTTTTGATGTATTTTGAACGGTGAAATTAATCTACGAACATTAGTTCACGCATGTTTATGTTTTAAACATTCATTAAATTTTTAATGACGCATTGTTGTTATTGTGTCCAATATGTGATGTGAATACTTATTAATTATTATTTATCAAATATTTTACTGGTAATTTTTTAACACTTGGTTATTGTAAATAATATAAAATTAATTACTTACTTCAGATTTAATATTTCAAAATATTCTTAAAATAAACTGATTTATAACGTTTTGTTAGGAGGAATGAGAAGCCTCAGGCAATAAATTAATCGTATAGAACGATCATTCATCTAGTCCCGTGATAATAGATGGAATAAATGGCCTATTAAGTTGTTACTGAGTGCCGTACACAATATTTTTCTAGATTACCAGCAACAATATTGCGAATTTATTGCAAATACAAAAGTAAATTATTGTTAAACGATCCGCGTCGAAGTTAGTGCGGGAAATTGGTATTGCAAAACACAATACTTCCAATTACAATGTTGGCTGTAAGCTTCCAAGTTGAAGCTGTAATTTCACCGTGAGCTCGCAGATGCGGCTTTAAAGGTACGAACTAGTTAATCCGATAATGTAGCGAGGTATCTTCGCAATAACATTTTAGTTTCGACTTTACAGTCCCATAGGAATTGTACGTGTGGGATAAAACGTTTTTAACGACCTCATTTTCAGATAGCATACCTACCTGTAAGACAGCCAGCGCAAGCTCGGGAGTACATTCATTAGTTTTATTGATAAACTCGATCGGAATTCCGCTCGTAGAAAGGTGTAAGTTCTTTGGGTACGAAACGTTTTTATAACGAATAGAGATGAGAACACGGTATTGGAAAATAGATTGAAACAGCTTTTAAATAAAAAGTTTCAACATTCAAATCAGAAAAAACCTTTTTAGCAATAATGTTTCCAGAAAAAAAGGCACTTAATCCCTATCATATAATTCTGTAATAATTCAAGAGTAATGCGGGTATCGTTTTAAAATTTGCCCTGTATCTGTCACGAAAATGTACATGAGAGCATCCATTTGAAAATTGCAGCCGCCCCAGCTATTCCGTGACACGTTTTCTTCAAAAATATAAAAGAGCGGGCGCGATGTGTCAACGCAAAAACACCCACAAGTTTGTGCTTACATAAAGGATCTTCTTAGTGAAGCGATCCACTGAAACGAACAAAGGGCGCCGTGATTGATGAAAAATCTGTTTGTATTATTTACAATGAAAATATGTTATTGCGGGATCCGCCTGTATAAGTTATTATAGCTCTCTATTGTGTAGTTTGATCTGATTTAAAAGAGGTTTCATTCTTTCGTTAAACCAATAAGTTGGTATATTTCTGTATGGATTTTGGAGTATATTATATTCAGAAATTGTTTAGGTTATTGTATGTGATAGGATATTTATTTCTGCTAGGCTGTACACACATTACAGATATTAATCAATGTAATGTTATTTTTGTGAGGGTTAAGGATTTTTTTTTTGAGAATGTATAAAAACTGTTTTCGTTGTTCACAAATAGAATGAAATATAAAATTGAAATGCGATATGAACTGTGAAAGATGTTTTCTTTTAAGTTTATAATAGTCTTTTCATAAATAAATTCCTTTACTTTAGCGTAAATAAAGTCCTTATATACATTAGCATAACATAATATGAGAGTTATTACGTATAAATTTACTTGAAGATATAATTGAAAGACGCATTACACAATAGGACTGATCTTAAAATAGAATCATCACGTATCGTGTGTACTAATTAAATATATTATTCATTAACCAACGTTTAAACAAGAAGAAAATCCTGTTCCGTTGTATAAACGGTGCTCTAAGAAAATTCGTTCCCGTATACAAAGAAAGTTCATTTAGCTAATTATTCCTATCTTAGTTCGGGATCTGTTCATCCAATTTCATTACACTAACACTTTGGGATGGTGAATGTCACGGCAGATATGTTGACTTGTCTTGTGTCGTGTGTAATCGCATTAGTATTGTGTACGTATCAGAAAAATATTCGTATTTTTGTCTTTTTGAATATATGTAATAAATAATCTCAAATTGGTGGACCGATTTTAAAAAACTTGATTATTCATAGTGTAACTATCAAACTAACGCTCCATCCCGGCGTCGCACGTCTAACGCACGCAAATTTCTAGATTTAAGTGTTTTTGAGTAATATTTTAAATGCACATGGAAACTAAGGGTTAAGGGTTAATAAAAACAAGCAGTAATTAAAAGGAACAAAAGAAATAAACTTAAGATTTAACTGAAGTTGAATCTAGCAAAAGGTATAACGTAGCAGCATCGAATTTTACTGTCATAAAATAATTTAAAGCTCAATTTTTAATGCCTTCTTCCCGCAGCTGAAAGTCTAAACATCGGCATTAAGTTCTCCCATTACCTACGCAGTTAAAAATAATTGACGGTACTTAAAATTTGCGTATCGTCCGAAATAAAATCCTTTCAAATACAAACACTATAAATCAACTGTAAGATGTTATCTGGGCAAGGTGGAACAGTAATAAATACACGTTTGCTCTTAGCTGACAGAGCCACGGCTGCCGGCGGGTTACGTAATGCAGAAAATCCCGAAAACACAATACTGAGATTTCGTTGTAAAATTGAAGCCAAAGCAGTGACATCGATGAGATTTGCGCTCGAAAATTGTGGCGCGCTCTGAGAATTAAATCTCGAAGGTACTGGTTGAGGTTTGAATTATTTTTAATGGAAAATGATTTTTCGGGGCTTTCGGCTTGTTTGTTATTGGGCTGCAGATCAGGGTATCCTACATGACTCGAGATATGCAATTAGAAAATAGGCTTTAAAAAAATTGAATGGTAGAGACAAACATTCAGTTGTAGATATAATTTTAGCATTGTGTTTCGCTTACATTTACATTATTCTTACATTCTTTATGTTTTATGCTTATGTAAACATCATAATCAAATTGATGTTACAAAAATATATTCTTTTTGTACCTTTTTTTATTTTACTTGATGTTAAAACAACATTTGCTGTTTACATGATTATTTAATGTCAATGAAAAAAAAAATACAACTGCAATTCATATTATTGCTGATTGAGGAAAATGTGCCATTAAAATAAATTTTCCTTGTTTAGATTGTTCGCATCAGATTTTGTTTCTTTCAAGTTTCAGAACGCAAATTAATACATGGTCTGAATATAGATAAAGGAAGTGGCACGTGTCCTCTGATAACAATCATTATAACTAAATACCTTTTATTATAATTCAAAAAAGCTTTACATTTTTTATGTTACTGTATAATATAAAAATTTACTTAAAACAATATTGTGTTTTAAACGCAGACAAATGAAAATCATTTTTGAGTAACTATTTAGGCAACAAAATCAGGTAATGAAATGTGAAAACACATAGTTTACCGCATATAAATGAAATATAGAGAATGAAATACAGATTTGAGGAATTTTAAATTAGGGTACTACCAGCGTTTAGCTACTATTATGTATTCTATGGTACTACACTATATACCAAGGAGGCGCAGTTAAACTGAAAATGGTTCACCTCTATAATAAGCGTAATTATAATGCATCAAAAATATATTATACCTTCATTTTAGTCTCGTTGTTCACCATCAATCAAACCAAACGCAAAGGTAAAATTAATCAAGCAAGCAGTTGATTAGCTTTTTGAAGTTAAAGCGGTAAGTCTTATAAAAATTGGCCCAGCCCTTGTTTTGTTTCCTATTACGCAGCTCAGGGAATAAATTCAGTGTTTTATAGCAGGGCGCGTTTGTCAGTTGTAGTTTTTATGAGTATTACCCAGAAGGGGCGTTATCTAGTTGTTTATTGAGATAGGAACAAGAAGGAATTCTGTAAATCGCTCGTATTATGAGGCAAGTGTGAAAACAATAAAGTCTGTATGTACGTGGTGTTGTGGAGGATATTATATGACATATGAGTTTGCTGAGGTTGGAAGATTTTATGTTTATGTTGTTTCTAAAAATATTAAGAGTTTTCTAGTTTTAATTTGTATATTACATGGACTTTGATCCCAAGCGTAACATGCTGCGTAGACGCGGTTGCAAATCTAATGTACTTAATTTGCATTTTTTATAGTTTAATGTATTTTTAAGTAAGATTTTTAAGTTTCCATGCTAAAATTGTAATAAACATGAAATAAATAATCCACCTTAAATAAATAATATACCTAAAATCATCCTATTTGCAAAATTCGTTTATTAAATAATAGGTATTATACCGTCCCTATTAAACAGAAATATCTTTCACTATAACATAGGTACTCTACATCAAATATCCACTGCTATATATGCTATAACCAAACTCCAAAGCTCAACGTATATATTAAGAAACTCGCATTAAATCTTATTTCACTTCGTCGTTCTGGAACCTCATTAATTCCCAGGTGATTTGAATGAAACACTTTCTTCAATGTATTTCCTTAAATAACAGCATCTATTAATTATCGACGCAACCATTACCTTTGAAAGGCTGCTTCGAATTGATTTATAGGTAACACTGCATCGTGTACTCCTTCGTTAATGACTGTTCTTGAGAGTTGAGATCGTAAGGAACTTGCGGAAGTGGAACTTTCTAGACTTTTCCTTCGAGTTATTGATATAATGGTAAAACGAAGGAAGGGAAATTGTGTGCTATAACTGTACTGAGTCACAATGTTTAATTATATACTTTATTCAATAATTTATACTTTTATAGCACTTTTTTATTTAATACAAAATTATTGAGAACCTCTGTTATATTTGGAAAATCGTTTTATTTTAATTATAGCGTTAAAAACGATCTCAAATCGAAAGAAGCAAGTGTTTAGAAAAGGCTCAGTTCTTTTGGTTTGTTTTCATTGATCAGTTATTGAAATAATTTTATAGCATTCCTTGTATAATAAAACACGTTAAAATTTCAATCAGAACCCTTCTGACACTGAGATTATCCAGAAATTACAACAAAACCCAAAAACAGGGTAATGTAATAATTCAATTTGCATAGAATGGTCAATATTGTTCGTCTGGACTTTGCAAAGAGAAACTTCAATGCCTTCATCATGATAAAGTCTAAAAGCCGTCGTTGACAATAGAAATTTTGCCGAGTTTGCTTTTAGATCGTATTTGCGGACTTTGAAGCGATTTGTGGTATCCCAGGGGAGGGGATTTAATTTGCAGTCAACGAAGCGGGCTCCGGTGTTAGTTTTAATATCTTTTCTTTGAGACATTCATCCGCACTTTATTAGACTAATGGATGTTTTTAAAGCGACAAAGTGTTCTTAATATTGTGAGGATGCTTCTAAGTGCTGTTTAGATTATATAGTATATATTTCTTATTACCTACCATGTATTTTTTAAACTTTCACTTATAAATAAAACCATCGTCAATTTGTGAGTGAGTCAAAATTCAAAATTTTGTTGTGAAATGATTAAAAGGCCACAAAATGATTCTACATTAAGTCACTATTAAGTCGCTCATAGAATATGAAAGTGCTCTTGTGTATTATAGAAGATCTTTTTCTTTATTTTATTTAAAAATGATAGAGGCAATCGATTTTTTATGTTTTGGACTAAGAGCCGATTTACAATACATTTTTGAAATGGTAGTTTAATGCGTTATTCGATGAATATAATAGTTTTAACCAAGGATTGAAAAATCGGCCCTAAGAGAATATAATTTTCTCTTTTTCTTGGATGATACTTTGCAAATAAACCTATTTGATCTTCTTTAATTTCGGAAGACAATAGCAATAGACATATTTTAACTATTAATGATAACAATTTATCATGAAACCACAAAGCTTCGCAATACGCGCCAAGTGTCGGCTGTACAGATATTATTGTTACTGACGGGTTTACTATTTCCTTGGTATTTATTTGTTTAATAATCATTTGTTTATTATTACTAACTAACTAAAATGTACCAGGAATTTGGCGCGGGTTCGGGAATTACCATTTTGATATTTTAATCATATTTAAAAATAATATGACCATATATTTAATTTTTAATATCATCTGTTGACCACGCTCAACCAACATAAATTTAATTGGGTGCATCTAGGTGTAAATGAGGCTGGAGTAATCCTCCAACATGAATCGGGTCAAGCCTGACCAAGTACCCACACCTCCATCTGAAAAATAACTAATTATTATTTTTAAAATTTTTATATTTTTTATCGAATCACGATATGTGTCATAGATTCTTATACTCTTCTTACACGCGTAGTCTAACTTATTACCTATTTCATGATAGTTTTTTTTTTAATTATTCTACCAATATCTTTTAAAATCTAGATCGTGCCATTTTGATATCCCTACTTAATATTATGAATGCGAAAGTAACTCTGTCTGTCTGTTACGCTTTCCCGCTTAAACCTCTCAACCGATTATTTTGAAATTTGGCACAGACAATCTTTAGACCCTGAGAAAGAACATAGGCTACCTTTTATTGCGAAATATATGTACCACGGGCGAAGCCGGGGCGGACCGCTAGTTTTTATCTATAAAATTATAAATATTTACGTCAATTAAATATCATGCTACTGTCCACTAAAATTTGGTATTTGAAGCTTCATCACTACATAGTATAAAACAAAGTCGCTTTCTCTGTACCTATGTCCCTATGTCCCTTTGTATGCTTAAATCTTTAAAAATACGCAACGGATTTTGATGCGGTTTTTTTTATAGATAGAGTGATTCAAGAGGAAGGTTTTAGTATATAATTTATTAGGTTTTAGACAAAGCGGGCGAAGCCGCGGGAGGTAAGCTAGAAATTAAATAATTATAATTTAATAGAATCCTTTGAACCCGTGGGACGGCCAAAAATGAGCAAACAAAAAGGTATTGTAATTTTGTTTATTTTTATATATTTGTTAAATACATCCTTCTTTGTGTTTGAACATTTCCCGGATAAGCTTCAGGCAAATTTTGCCTGAAAGGTTACAATATAAGATCGTTATTTCATAAAAGGAAAAGGTTAGGTATAGGTATAATGAAAAAAATATAATGGTTTTCATAATTGTACATACTTATTTCTGTTTTGCTATACATAGAATCGTTTTGAAGATTCTTTCATATTTTATATTTATACGAACAATTTAATAATATTATTTTTACTTTGTATTAATTACTGTAACTGTAATTCTACTCATATCTTTACAATCAACAAGCAAAATATTATCAAGCGCCTGGTTCCGATATTTATATATACTTCATTATGATTAGATAGATGACGGCCGAGGGATAGAACACAACTTTGTTAGGGGAATCCAAGATTGGAGGGATTGTAGAGTAAACAAAAAGTGCATGCTTGAGAGGGGCGCAACATGGGTGCAACCAGCTTATTTTGATAAATATGGAGAATAATTAACTAGCTTAGTACTAAAATTAGCTTAGTAATAAACTTAGTAATGAAACAATCTTAATATCATTTGTAGTACCTACTGGATTTTTATATAAAAAAATTTGACATTTCCCGTCTGTTTCTAAAAACTTCTAATCTAAATTACCTTAGTATACATATTTAATAAATTAACAATTAAATGCACATTTTATTATGTACAATTGGCGAAAATATTTTAAAAAATACATTTAAAAATCGCATCAAAAGCTATCGGAATCACTGTGTTTTATATTTATTGTAAAATGGCCGCAGCCAATACGAAATAATGAAATCAGTAAAATTTACAACCGCACTGTACTGGAGAGCTCAACGTTACGTCTCCGTTGGGTATTCAATGGGATTCGGCTTCATCATTTTATTGTTAGTGTTTATTCATAGCTTTCTATTTGTACATTGGAAGTGTTTTATTTATATTTATTCATAAATTAATAAACAAGTTTTATATAAATTGTAAAGTATGGTAGAAAACAGGAATGTGGTAAGTAGTAAGAGTAAGTAGTTTTTAAGATTAAATTAGAGCTGGTATTTTCAACTATATATTATTTAATCCATAGTTTCAAAAATTGCAGTTTGAGTTAGGAATTGAATAGTTAGGAATATCAGGAAACTCAAATACACAAGATTAACGTGTTCTATTACTTTTTAATTAATATTTTTAGACGTATTACGGTCTTATAAAAGAAGTCAAAGGGAAAAAGATATGTCTCTAAAATACTTACAGTTTTGTTCTACATAGTGCCTAACTTACAAGACACGTGCACTGGTGTGGATATGTTTGCGTGTATGTTACGAAGCTTTTTGTATGAATCATGAAATCGTTGTCTAGTAAAGAATTCCAATTATTTATTATTATCTATTTATAAAGGCTTAATTCCTAAAAGTACTAAGTTGTTTATAAGACTATAATTGCTTGTTAGAGTGGGATTACGATCTGTTAGTTTGTGGCGTATTTGTGTTTAAAAAAAAACACAAATATAGTAAAAATAATTTATTTTCACAACACAACACAACTTTTATTCACAATATATATTTCTCTTTATAATTCACAGTATAGAATTTAATGAATTCTATAATATAGAATAGGGATTCGTCCCCTGCAACCCGCGCGGTACTGGTGCTCCTCTCAGGCTAAGCCGGTAGACCGTAGCTTAGGTGGTTATGCGACCATTAAGAGAGAAGCCCGTAAACTAAAAAATCAACGCATTATATACATACAATATTGCTGACACCGCGATATAGGCCGGTGGGGTTTATAGCCCAATATAACTGCCACGAATAGCAGTTTAAAGTCTGAGATTTTAGAAAAAAGCGGGAAAACGTAAAGTAATGTAGGTTTTTCCAACATTTCCACTGAACGCATGCGATAAGGGTGAACGATTTATAAGCGATTACGATCTATCGCTCCTCCGGGACGCGACTCAAATCACTACATAGTATAAAACAAAGTCGCTTTCTCTGTCCCTATGTCCCTATGTCCCTTTGTACGCTTAAATCTTTGAAACTACGCAACGGATTTTGATGCGGTTTTTTTTAATAGATAGAGTGATTCAAGAGGAAGGTTTATATGTATAATAATATCCATTAAATAGTGGAGAAGTACTGTTATTTTTGAGGTTTCTAATGTGATGTCGTAAATAATTACATTTTTTCCGCTTACATTGCAAACGCAGGCTGAACCCTACGAGTTTTATCAAAATAATGTACTAAGTATTGTACACATTGAAAAGGTCTACAGAAAAGTCCGCGATGGTATATGTCTATCTCTTATGGTTAACCCACAATAACTTTTTATTTGTCATTTACTTTTTACGACAAATAATGGCTAATTTTCGAAGCGATTTTAACCAATACAGCATTAATCCTTAACCAATTAAATACCTTGAATACATTGTTCATTTAATATAGATCTATATCACAGTTCTATATGGCCCTTTACACCGTATGATTTAAGTGAATATTTTCGAAGATATTACAGATTTAAAAATTGCGGGATGTAGCGTTTGCGGCGGTACCGGCCGGCCGCCCGGCTATATATTTTACTAGCTGCTCCGCGCGGTTTCACCCCCGTGGCTCCACTCCTGTTGGTCGTAGCGTGATGATACATAGCCTATAACCTTCCTCGATAAATGGGCTATCTAACAGCGAAAGAATTTTTCAAATCGGACCAGTAGTTCCCGAGATTAGCGCGTTCAAACAAACAAACAAACAAACAAACAAACAAACAAACAAACTCTTCAGCTTTATAATATTAGTATAGATAACCGTGCAAAGCCGGAGCGGGCCGCTATGTTTTTATAACAACGTTCACAGTTTTTCTGTAGTGTATTTAGTATCAGCATTGCACCCGTGCGAAGCCGGGGCGGGTCGCTAGTAATCCATAAAATGCTTTTTAACTGCTACGAAAATTTCCTTTAAATTCTAGTTTGTCTCTAGCAAGACGGAGTATCTTGGAAGAGGGTCGTGACGTCAAAACCGAGTTAGAAAATGTAATACGAATGAATAGTAAT
>CAJQZM010039071.1:13757-25763 GCA_907164665.1 Colias nastes | reverse complement strand
GGGGGGTGTGACGTCAAAACCGAGTTAGAAAATGTAACACGAATGAATAGTAATGTAATACGTATAGAAATACTGAACAATGGACTCGGAACGTGATTTAGGTATTCATTATTAAGTCAGTTTATTAGGTTCGCTGTATAGTTTTAGTGCGTAGGGTTATTTGCGTTGAAAATTCAATGTAAGTTTACTAAATTATTACCTACTTAAAATATAGATTTTACAATTAACTAATGGGTTAGTATAGGGTGATTTTTTTGCTGGTTTCTTTTTGGCAATACTGTTTTTGATAGATCACGCGTGAATCGTGTCTTGTGTCTTTATCAAACTTGTTCAGTTTGGTCTATAATTTAACCATGAATCGACTTACGAACGAACAACGCTTGCAAATTATTGAATTTTACTATCAAAATGCATGCTCGGTTAAGAGAGTGTGAAGTCGGTTAAGAAGTGCGCGATGCACTTCATCGATTGGCGATTTTATTTTTTTTTGCTTAAAATGGAAGAATTGGACATGCCTCACACGTGGTTTCAAAAAGACGGTGCCACATGCCACACGGCACGCGAAACAATAGCCCAATTGAGAGCCGCCTTCGGCGAACAGTTTATCTCACGTTTTGGGCCCGTCGATTGGCCGCCTAGATCGCGTGATCAAACGCCTTTGGACTATTTCTTATGCCTACAGGGATAAACCAGCAACGATTGACGCACTGGTAGCCAATATTGAAGCATTTAAGTATTCGTGATATACCGGCCGATATGTTGTAGAGAGTGTGCCGAAATTAGGCCTTGCGAATGGGCCATCTAAACTGGAGCCGCGGCCATCATTTGCATGAAGTCATCTTCAAACATTAAATTATATTGATCGTTTTATCAATTCCATTATAGATTACATCAACATTTTCAAGTTTTTTGTGTTTTTTTTGAAAATCAAATCCTATACCTCTTAAAAAATCACCCGTTATAATTATGATGTAAATTTTTTACATGAAAATACAAAATATACCTGTGTTGTAATTCTAAAAAACTTATGAAAACTCTTCGTACTTATTTTCATTTTCAGCTCATCTGTACCGTAAGACAGAAACTTTGTTTACTCGCCACTGGTTCTTTCAAAGTAAATTCTACAAACGTATCTTTGCATTTTGTTGTATATTTTCTCGACTCTTGTTTACAGTTCTTAATACGCTGAAAACGCTAGCTTGTCATTAATACTTATGAACAACATGTATTTCTAGACAAATAAAAGTATTACCTCTATGTTTTTATAATGATTGCTTAGTTGTTTTTCTCGAATATGGTTTTGCAGTTCGATGTATTTTAATGTAGTTGTTTTGCTAGGGGAAAGCTTTTTTGTTGAATTAGACATGTCTTTTTCCCTCCAGATAATGTTGAAGTTTGTACGTTTATTATTGTAAAGGTATGTAGCGATAATTTTTCACCGATACAACGTAAATTTAGTTATTAATGTTTGAATGCGCTGCAATCAACCGCGGGCGACACAATTGCTCGTTTGGGACAACTGTCTTCCGCTATTCAATTAAAGTAAATGGATTTGCCGAAAACCGATTAAAGTTTGCAATCAGAATAAACAGTTATTCTGATTGCGATTTCGAACTTTGTTAATAAATAAACTTTTATTTGTTTGCCGGTTGGGATACAATCTATATTCTGAATAGCGGTAATGGGTTAGGGGTCCTATTGAAAGGTTTAAGATTCCGAGAAGCTCCTGAATTACGCGTTTGTATAGCAGACATTGATTTGATTATTTCAAGGACTTACATGAATAAGAGGATAGCGATAATCTTATTGAAATAACTAATTGTATACCCTAGCTGTAATGACAACAGCCTAGGAAAATTATTTCAACAAATAGAATATTATTTATTGGTATTTTTATAAATGTTTTCATAGAAAAGTTTATTTGATTACGTAAATACTTTATGGAATAAGTACTCGTATATCTTCCCATTCAAATGAATTATATTAAACATTTAAGAAAAAATTATACATGAAATATAATTTCAAGTTAAGTTATGCACCACCACCAGGTGTAAAGAAAGTGTTCTTACGTTTTCCTTTTCAAAGGATTTGTAGAGAACATTTTTCTTATATTCCTTCATCAAAAACATCTATACTGAATAACTATATACTATTAATTATGCTACAGTGCAAACCACTCTATAGATTAGAGAGGATGAGCCTACGATTCAAGTTTATTCATGCATGAAATTGGAACCTACTTCGATGAATCCTCACGATTTGTTTGTCGATCTTTTCACAGATGAAATCTCTTGAAGATATTCCTAAACGTAGACGAACACTTAAATGTTCGCTCAATAAATAATTTCCAATAGTTTCTGATTCGATAGTGTAGACATTTGTTATCGAAGGCCAGTTAGAAAAGCAAAGATGCTTTATAATAAAATATTGTAACGTATTTAGATTCTTTTGTTAAATCTAATTCAGATAATGGACTGACTTTCGATGTAAAATTCATGGGTGCTAAAACACTCTTTTTGGAGTGGGCACCTTTCAAGAAAATAACAGACATTTGAAGACAAAGGGCCGCTCTTATTTTTTGCCTTTCAATAGAGCGAGCGTATTCTCTAGGCCCAGTAAATGGTTAGGAGTAGAATGCCTTTCCAATCTGAACCTCCGAAGAATAGAATAAACAATAGTGCCTTTGGGAAACCGAAACTTTTCTTATTATTTAAGAGCCCTTAAATGTTTAATGCATGAGGCGATTTATTCGAGAGAGTGAAATACGCGGTTACGGTACATTTCGATGATGGTACGTCTGCCATGTTTTGATTTGTTTTAAAATGAAGATGTATATGTATACTGAAGGGGAAAGCTTTTTATTTAAATTCCTCAATATTTGTTTTGAGTAGGTATCTATTCACTTTAATGTGAATTCTTTTTTCCCTATACTCGGAAGGGGGCTTTAATTTTGCAAAAGCTCAAGGTTTACTTGGTCTCTGTTAGGTAAAATATAAATATAATAATTATTATTTGATTAAACAAACTTATCCAATATGGGTTACGATGAATAACATAAATAAAAGTAATCTATGGCAGGAGTCAATTTGTAACGAGTTATATGATTTTGCTACCGAACTCACCTCTATTCTCTTTCCCTTATTTGAAATTGTACATTTCAATAAATATCCTTCCACAAAGTGATTTGTCCTTGGGCACAATAAATTAGGCTTGTTAGTGCTGTGTAACAAAAGGTCTGGCTAGCGAGAACTAATAATATATCACGTGTCGACGATAAGTGTAGCTTGTAAGATTAATATCCGTCATTATTCATCTGATATTGAGGTTTACGGACTTGATTTTACGAACTATTTTTGCTTGTTAGATTTCAGCATAAAAGATATAAAAAAATCAATTTAACATTATAGTGATGGTTGGCTTATAGTCTAAATTGGTGCCAGAAATGGTTAGGCCTTCGATATTTCAGGTACCAAAAATATGATTCAAAGGTGGGTAGAGTTAGATGTGAAATATTACAAGGTGAAAATTAGCTTTATTGTATTTTTCTACTATGCTACGTACATGTTTTAAAATTGATACGATGTTTAGTAAATAGCAGTGATTACTATATGTAATCGCTACTATTTATTATTGCTATCTACTCTAGAACTTGGTGTAGTATTTGAAAAGTTAATCAAACACTCATAAATTATGTGATAGAACTGACTTAAATCGTTTAAACCTTTTATTTCTAAAAATTTATAGCATGCTATCCATTGGGTAAGAATAACTTTAAAAATGCGTCATTATTGCATTCGATTTCAAATACAAAAGAAAATATTTTTTAAATATTGTTAAATAGTAAACAATCTGTTATTAAAAAAAAACCACCATTATGAAAAGGCTCCATCTTTACAACAATTTGGTTTCATATTAGCACTTGCCACATGCTTAAGTCAACCAGGCAGGCACATCTGTGCACTTAACAACGAGAGGCAACTTTAACGTGACCGCGACGCAGATAGCACCTGATTCCGCAAATCTTAAGTGGATTTGTTTGTTAAAATGTTATTATATAAATAGATATGTTTGTGGAGATGGTGATAGTAAAAGATATTAAATAACGTATACATGTATGTATTGTTAAACTGGCGAAAACGTTGGTAGAGAGATTTGGTGACAAATGTTGGTGGGCAGTGGTGATAGCTTTATATAAGTTTCCTGCTATAGCATAAAAAGTATCTATTTATAATATTATATTTTAACTACCATAATTCATAATTGAAGTACTTATAGGTATCTATTTTTATTACTTGTATTGTCTATGATTTTTTAAACACCTTAGGTACTCTTTGTGTAGTACTTTCCTCTAGGAATATAAATAATTAAATATTGGATAGCATTAAACCGAGATTAATAGAATCAATTTCATTGCCTGTTGCAAGCTTGTTAAAACTAATAATATCCAGTAATTTAACACTTAATAATCAAGTAATGTTTGCTCTATCTAATTTTTTTCGATATCGAGTAAATTTAAACATCTTATCATTACCAAAAAATATCCTTTAAAAGCACTGTCACATATTATGACATACATACATCTTTCATCTCAGAGGTCTAATTCACTACTTCTATCGCTATACTCACGATCCTTCATAACTTTAACAAACTTCTCTCAACGTAACTATGCATAGATGATAAAAGCCCCATAAAATATTTATCATAAATGCACCTTATCGTTAGCACGTATAAAGTTTATGAAGTTGTGATATCGGCTTATGAGTTCGCACTAACGATAGGTAAAGCAGACTATAAACTGTTAAAGATAAACTTCTAGATAATAAACTTTAAGACTATACATTTGTGATGGAAATAAAATGGATGGAAATTCATGTACATATTGATCTTATATATTTGAACGAAATATTTAGTATAGATCTGTAGCGTAAACAAAATATCAAAAAGAAAGAGATTTAAATTAGCCTAAAAAATTAATAAATTAAAAGAAACTGAATGTACTCAATATCTAGGTTCTGTAGGTTTAATTCGACTGTAGGTATGATATTAAGGCCGCCTTTATTAATTTTAAATTTAACCCATATTTCAAGCACTTTACACTGTTGAAGTATAAAGTACTCATGTTATATGCATGATTTATACTCTATAAAACTCAGTGAACCAAAGCAGGCGAGGTTTGATTCCTACATACGTTTCCTCTTATTATGCTATTAAATAGAATGTTCTGAACGAACACTTCGGTTTCGATTGCTTCTAGGCAATGATATAGGATAATGCAATACGATACATTTGCCGTAATGTATTGTGAAACGGTCTGCAAAATCGTGGACATCATGTACCGGGATTTAGTGGTTGGTTCGAAATATGACAGGAGTGGACAGGTGGCAATAGCATCGTGAAAACTGGCAGTAGGAGTAATAAAATTGTAAACTTATGACTCTGGCATTTGCTGTTATCGTGTATTTTACAATATTTTAAGGTATATCATAGGTGTTAAAGAATTTGATGGAAATAATTTTGGCTTTTGCTCGTTTTTGGTAAATTTTAAGTATTAACAAATGGAATTATACAATTAATCGTATCAACTGTTATGATTATATTATCATAAAAATCAGCGCGTTACTAAACATAATATGACAATTATTTAAAATTATTCGCACTTTTTATGTGTTTCATTAATTAAGCATAATATATAAACATATTATAACAGTCAACAGAGTAGTTGCTGGTAAATTGTAAACATATTCCGATATTCTTCTAGCGATCTTAAATAATCATCAAATCAACAAGGAATAATAATTACGCACTCCAAATAATTAAGATTGGAAATCTTTTGTAAATATTTTGTCTTTGACGCAAAACATTCAACACAACGTTCTCTGATTTGAAAAATTCTTTGCAGAAAAAGAAATAACGGAATACAGCGGAGATTACATTTTACCTGCGACATATAGACAATGAGATGAGATATTTGAATAGGCCCTTATAAAATTATCTCCCAAACCCTCCTTTGACTGAATTGATACAATACAAAGTCTTTAACGAGACTTGTTAAAGGAAAAATCATTTATAGCGATTGAATAGACGCCATTATAAAGATTTTGCTTGAGTGCACACAAATTTAGAGTCGAATGAAATATAACCATATTAACCATACGCAGTTGATTGCTAAAATAATTTTACAATTTTTCACTTAAATGATCTATATAATTATGTATTATGTTATTTTGAACTATTTTTATTATAAACAATATACGCTACTGTACGAATATTTTCATAACTCATAAACGACCACTTAAAAAGCAATACCAAAACATAATTTAGCAAAAAGGGCAAACAATCTGTTAAGTAAACTAAGGGTCACCGTCTTATCACTCTCATACATTTTTGTTAACATTTTATTAACATATCCAAAGCCCACGCACGCTATTTAGGGCCGTTGACGAATGGGGCGAACCACACAACTTTAATTAAAAATAGTCACGCGATTTTATTTACAAGTTAAGCCGCCTAGTTTACACAATGCTGCTACGATTTTAACCTACTTCGATCCCTTTGTTCGCTGAAACCATGTTTCATAAGCGTTTAACGACAGTTAAGTCAAACAGTAATTAAACAGTAGTTTACTGTGTTTTTATAAAGCGAAGGAAGATTGGAATTTGCACTACGGTACGTTTGTTAACAATATATTGCCTTCAGAATAGAACGAATATTTGTACTAAAAATATTACATTCAACTCCATTTCTTGAAATCATGGCTTTCCTTTTCCCTTTATATTACAAATAATGGTTTTATTTTAACTTTACTCGAATGTATGAAGTTATTTATAAGTTTTCCGTCATTATTTTAATTGTGTTTCCTCAAGGACTTTTGGAATTGGTTTTAGATATTATACGAAATTAACGGTAATCATTGTTGAAAACTACTATAAATACGTACCTACTATTTCCTAAAACTTAATATAATTTTCTTGTATTACGAAAGAAAATACGACTGTATTTTAATAACAATTCCAAAATGTCGTCAGCTTTATTTATATGAAATCTCAGGCATTCCTGGATTTGTACACGAAATTACCTACGGGGTGGTTTTCCATAACAATATTCCATGGTGTCTCATCTTTATTCTATGGGAGGGAAACTTCATTTTGCGAATTATTTACGTATACAACGGTTATCCCGCCGTAATAGATGCCTCTGATGAATGACTTTCATCTTTTATGAAAACAAGGCTTATCTCGGCGGCTTCAGTCTCATGAATTTTTGTTGAAACTGTTTAAGGGAAAGCTGCCCAATGAGGTACGATATTTATGCATATCGCATTAATTTTAATATGAGTTATGGAGGCGTTTTCTTATGGCTAAGGTGCAGATGGATTTAGGGATTTCTTATCGGAAAAGTCCGGTGACACTTGATATATTTTGTAGAATATAATTATAATTTGTAGATATATAATTTAAGATGGCTCTTAACTAAAAAAAAAAAAATACATGTGTCACTCGAGGACTGCCGCGGTAAAGCTATTGCATAGCATCGCATCGCTGTGCCGGTTGGAGTGAGGGGTGTTAGGTTTTTTTCGTTACGGAATTTTTACATTCGGTTGCTGCGCTCAAGGCCCGCGATAGAAGCTATGCAATAGCTTAAAATCTATTTGTACACAGCAATTTAGTTTGAAGTTGTTAAAGAGCAGAACACTAATTCTTTAAATAGAACGGTGTTGTTTCTTTTATCTAACTATTAGGATGCTATGAAATGTTTTCAAGTTTTCTATTAATTCTTTTCAGGATTATTCTGACGCGCGACGCGGTGATGGCGGCCGGTGGTGCTGCGATCATGACTTTACATTTATAATAATTTATAAGAGATGGATAGAATTGTATAAGCCCTTAAAAATAAAACATAACATTATTGCTAATATGGATGAACAAACACAAACATATTAATATACAGGGTGTCCCACTATTGGTATACTAAGCGCGAAGGGACTTGTAGTTTTGCATACACTGATCACGTAAAAAATACTTAAACAACAAAATTACATCAAAAAATTTTTGCTAATTTTTTCCTGAAAATCCATGTTTTCTTCTCTAGCTTCGCGCAGCCAGCATATACCGCTTCGCTAATGTGAGCAATTTGTCTATGAAAACATAATATTAAACGATAGGTCACGTGCTGGTAGCAAAGCTGGGCGGGTTGCTTGTTATGGGTGTACACATAGAGTTTTAAGAATTCATCTATTTGAAAAAAAACTGCTCCTGGAATTTTATAAGTATTTTTTACGTACTCATCGTATGCAAAACTACAAGTCCCTTCGCGCTTTGTATACCAATAGTGGGACACCCTGTATAATGTAGATTGTAAACTATAGAGTCAAATGTAATATGGCAAAAATTTCGAATTCCTGAACTCAAAATACAATTTAGTTACGCAATATGTTATAGAAACATAAAACTGTTTCAAGATAAAAATACTCAGTGTGAATGTATCAAAGCGATTATCCTCTTTTTTTTAGTGCTGTCGTTACAATTTTATAAATCACATACCTAGAGCTGAATCTTGGAATCAATTCAAACAAGGACATTATCAGTAAATCAAATATACGGGAATAACTATTTCGCATAATCGTAAATCACGGGTGTGGATAACGTAGTCGGCTATTCTCTTACGTTTTTATGTGAAACACAAGGATATGAGAAATGGTTTATTTATGTATTCATGCTGCCTTTATTTTATCGTGAAAATCCTGGGATGGACACGTCTTCACTTGGCAGTCGTACACTGAAAGTATTATAAGCTTTTGTTTCTCTTGAACGGGCTTGTGGTGTAAATTTGCACTGGAATATAACATTTTTTAGTTTGTGGAAATAAAATTCACGAGCAGCCTTGAAGGTGGTTTTGTTTTTTAAAACGTACGGTAAAAATATTCCTGTACTTATACGTTATGTATAATAATGAGATAGAAATAATGAAAAATATTTGTCACGGAATATAGTTTTTTGAGACTTGTTTATTTTTTTAGTTTTCAATTCGTCTGTCTAATTGAATATAAATTTCATGAAGGTCATCTGTATACCGTGTTTTCAAGAAATATTCCAATAAACTTAGTTTGGCATTCTCGGAAAATACTTAAAAAAATACTAGCACTCGAAAGGCAAACCAAGTAAACGTATACCAACATTCTTAATGTGGACCTCAAGATGTAAGGCAAGAGTAATGACTATGGAAACCAATCGAGCAAGAAAGTCAAGAGAGCTCCCGTTAATTGGATCGCCCTTATTCATCCTTCGAAGGAAAAATAAACACTCTTCCAATCCACACAAAGCACATTTTCCCGTACGCAAAATTACCCACGCTTATAAGTGTTTACGTAGAATTATTTTTCCTGGACTAATATGGGCTTTCGAGAGTGAAGAATTAATTGGGAAAAATTATACCGTGAATAGGTACGTGGGAATAAAATTGTATTGGAAAATATTATTTTTTTATTTATGACTAATTTGCTACTCTCGTTGAGATATTAATCAGTTCTATTGAACTATTTTTATATTCATTTGGAAAAATAATTCATATTTTACATTCAATCATGAATCAATACGTTCCTTTCCTGACGTAAATAAAAAAAAAAAATATTTACTATTATTAGCTGTCCGATTTCAGTTGATGTAATTTAGAAATCGATAAGAAAACAACCAAGTATTCCATACAATAACCATTAAAAAAATGACCAATTCCACAGTAAAAATGAGCTCAAATATAGCAGTAATAGGCATTTAGTGTTGCCATCTCACAAAAGCCCGATCACTGTATCTATAATGTAAATGGTGGGTTTAGACGCTAGTTTCCCATCCCGTAAACAGTCATCAGCCTCCGAAGCTCACGACAAATTCTTTGATCTTGTTTAAGGGTAAATCTTTTCGATTTATATGTTAATTTTTAAATTTGAATCTTTTTCGGATACCGTGTGTGGCTTGATAATTTTGTGATGATATGATGGCAAATAATGTTTTGATTTCAGACTATTCTTGGCATGAAAC
This sequence comes from Colias nastes, assembly GCA_907164665.1. Lineage (NCBI taxonomy): Eukaryota > Metazoa > Arthropoda > Insecta > Lepidoptera > Pieridae > Colias > Colias nastes. Next base: position 15,732 of record CAJQZM010039071.1, on the reverse strand, counting down.
TTATATTATAACTATATTTATAGGTATCTAAATGTTAGGCTACTTTAATTGAAACAAAAATACATTATTTTTAAACGTATACTTAATTTAACCAAAAATAATAAATAATTTATTCTAGTCGATATTGAATACTTAGTCAAAATTCACAGAATTTCAATATCTGTGCTTGTAATTAAATTTTGTTTGTTAATAAAAATCAGCACAATAAATATTTTAATTTATAAATAAGATTAATAAATAGGTTACTTTTGGTAAATGAAACAAACTTGAAAGGGATGAAAGCCGAAAACGCTTTCCTCTCTACGTAAAGAGATCACGTCATCACGAGTGAAGTCGCGGGCAAGAGTAAGTGATAACAGTGGATAAAAACAAAGCTGTTCAACTGTCAATGCGTATAAAATATTTAAAGGGAAGCTATTCATCTATTCGCACGTAAATTATTGTCGTTACGTGCGCCTTGGTTCATGTCTTATGCAAAAGGAGGCACTGTCGCAGCTGCGGTTTCTCAGGCTGCGGTTTTTCATCCTAATGTGCTTAACTGTACCCCTTAACAATTTAGGAGATCTTTAGAACACTTTGTTCGTAAGGTTGAGTGCCAAAAATAGACGCCTCGCTCTTTAATAATTCATTACGTTCGAGGTATTCGTTATTTTATTATTCAAGGTAAGAAATTTACCATAACGTTTCATATACATAGATTTGTACATCTATATTTTTGTCTGTCTACGCTGATAAAATTTGTTTTAATAAATTGTATTAAATAAAATTTCGTACAGATGTATTTTATGTTTTTGCTTAGTACTATGATTCAATGCCAGCTGAGTATTACTGCTCTTTGAAACAAATATTGATTTTACAAAGTTAATAAAGTTTCTTTCACATACAGAGCTTTATTGAAATTCTCAGCTGTTCCACATAATCTTGATAAAATATCCAAAACAAACTTCTACTAAGATGTGTATACGAACCGAACGTGCCCTAACCAAATTTGATACAAAAAAGTCCACCACGCTAAAACGCTTTGTGAAAACAACGGAGGCAATAAAGGGTCTTATTGTTATCCTTTGAATTTATATCCAGATATTATCGCTCACATAAATTGCTAACACGTACTGTTCCAAATCGGATACTCAAAAAGTGGTCGAGATAACCCTCCCATTTTATGTAGGTGGGATACGCAAGCCGAGTTAATACATCCGGGTACACCCTCTTAACCGAATACAAAAGCTCATAAAAGTATTTAATTAGCGGACAAAAGCGGGGGCCAAATAAAAAGCATTAATTCGCAATTGGGACGACGTGGCATCTGTTTTCTAATTGAGACATTAACGGCGAGATCGCTCGAGCGGGTCTCCTTTAATAACACGCATACATAACGGATGGAGGACGAAATGTACGACATTACAAGAGCGGCGCCCGCCCGGCTAAATGATGGCCATTGCCCGCAATCGTCGCCGGGAAAACTCCCGGATAATTGACACGAATGTTACGATACGACCGCTGAAATACGTTCCGTCGGGGGCGGGGCTTGCGTCCATCTAGAGCGATGAACTTGAATCGTCCAGCGGTGCGGTCCGGGAAATATGCGACGCCGAGAATACGTCGAATATTCACAAGTCAGTTATTTATATTGTCTGTCTTGATTACTCACAGTCGACGCTTACAGTCCATACTAATATTGTAATTGTGAGAGCCATTCCGTTAATCTGATACACTTTGAATAGATTAGAGACTTAATGTAGCAATCTAAAATCTCGGAGGTACACTTTACACTGTCTTGAATACTCATGTTAACTACCTATATACCACACAATCTTTCAACAATAAAGGTAGTAAATTTTCATTAGTAAAATATAATGTGATATGTACATTTTTTTTTGGTTGGTTAAAGAATTACTTGGCAAAAGGCATGACACAATATGTTATTACGCCAATTATGTCGACCGGCCCGCGAAGGCGCAAAAAAAACCGAAAT
>CAJQZM010039071.1:0-13747 GCA_907164665.1 Colias nastes | reverse complement strand
CTTGGGTGGCCCAATGCATCCTCTAATAATTAAGGCGTGTTATATGTAGGTACATAACACGCCTTTAAGCAAATTATTTTAAGAAAATTTGGTAAACAAACAATGAGTACAGCATCTTGGAAGACACGTTTCAGACCTTCCCAAAGAGTAATCTAGGTAATAATAAATAAAAGCGACACAAAAACATTTGCTTACTTTGATAAAGCGAACATCGGTTTCATGTGTATCTTTTTGCAGTGTTAGACCGTTTCGGACGTTTTTGCCGCTCACTACTTGGGTCCTGGCGCCAAAGTGATTTATCATAAGGCAACACGCTGTGGTTGAGACGAAAAATAAAGTGTAATTCCTTTGTATTTGCCGAGGAGGGCGGTCGCCTTGAGTCGTATTCGGTGAATTCGTGAATAATGTACTGTAATGTAACTTGTTTATAAGATTCGGTTTGTATGTTTGCTTATATTATTTGCTTGGTATTTCTGCCGCTGGGATACTCTGTGTGTGGCGGTTTGAGTGTTGCTTATGATTAAAATGACAAGATTTTCATTTTAACGGTATCATATTTTAGAGAATTCAGTTCAAATACATTGTTCAAGCGTAAAAACGTGTGTTCTTTTCGATGGTAAATTTGGTATTCTGAAAACTCGTATCTCATATGCAAATTTTAATTACAGAAAGGGAATTTACATCAAGCTTTTATCATTGGAACGTACCTTAAAAAACAATATTTTGAAAGTAATAAAATTCTTTTATACCTTCTGTGTCCATGAAAAAGACATAACGCTGCGTTGAATTTATTGTACCGAGGACCCAGATGGCTTTCCTCATAAAATACTAGGAGTGGCTGTTGGTAGCTACGTTATACTAAGATAATCAGAATTTACGGGAGCCTTTCGCCAAATTTCGGGTTGCCCTTTAGACGTGCAAGCAATTACTGCTCCTCTAATGATGTACAGCCTTTCGACGTGTCTTCAGCTTACGTTAATGGCCTTCTGGGGGATTTTTATTGCGCGTCGACTTACATTTAATTCGATATAATTACTTATGAGGTCCTTGCGTAATTATATAAGGTTAGCGGGGAATTATCTCGTTCGCACTAATTAATTACACATGTATTTATTAGGAGGCTTTGAGAAAATAAAGTGATTTATCACAATTAGATGCTTGGTTTGTAAATCCATATATTTAGACACAAAATGTATTGAAGCACTCACACTTTTTATGTGTCTGTTCAAATATGGGAGAATATTCTACTATGCCCTATGGGCCTATGGGAACCACGTCATATGAACTAATAGGTAATCATCTAACTGTAATTTATAGTTAGTAAAGTTATCTTAGTACCTAGTCATGTTTATAAAAAAGACCGGTTTTATAGAGCTACTAAAGTCGGAACTAATGCATTTTTTTTAAGATATTATCTGAAAAAAGCGCATTAAAATTATTTAATATCAGAAAGATTAAGCTCCAACTATTTAGTACAACAAAAGCTAGCAACCCTATTTTCTTTACAAAGAAAACGAAACGTATTATCTTCATAAACGCTAGCTTGCGATTTGCGAGCATTGAATTACACGACAAACATTTTTACATGAAGCAAGAAAAGTACAAGGTCCGCTCGTAAAATTACGAGTTGTCGCGAAACCCGCCAGCGCTCAATACCTCTCGAGAAGTATTATTCGTATTATGAGGGGTCACAAAGTGAGGACGGCGATATTGGCAACCCTTACTGGGCGACGTAAGAAGGTGAGGAAACTTCTCATAAAACCTAAGGAGGCAGGTGCATTCCATTTCTTCGGCACCGAAATGTGCGCGTATTTTACGCTTCACGCGTCATTACAGCTCCTTACTACGAATACTGCGCGGTGTTTCAGCAAAAAGGGAAAGAATAACAATAAAAATCTTACGGCGGGGAGGTGAATAAAGTAAAAGCTTGTGTTATGCGTACGAGGTGACACATTGTCTGGGCATTATAACCGTCTGACACCGCCACAACATCGCAATAAAGGGCCAATTAATCACTTTGTTTTGATAAACAGTTCTTATGTACAAAAATATCGTAACGGGATGGAAATAAGTTCAAGTAACACAAACTTATTAAAAAAAAATTATAATCTAGTGCATAATGAAAAAGCGAAAGTGTATACTATAAATTAAATTACGTTTCATTATACGTTATAATAAACAACTAACTCCGGTACGTGTCAATGAGTTTAATTAAAAATGTAACTCATGTTCACAACGCGGAATATTCCTTTATAACGCGGCGTATATTAAAAAAAGAATCTGTAATAAAAAGCAAAGGAGGCATTGAAAATGGCACAAGCGCGGTATCGCGTATTATGAATCACAGTAGATAAGGTACAAAACGCGCCCTCATTTAAAAGGAATTTCTGAATGTTAAAAAAACACAGTGAGAGCCGTTTTCATTTGTCAACTGCCTCGCATGTACCGCGCACATCAGCTGAAGAGTGGCCGACTTTCATTCACCCACTGTTACTATACTTATTTATATACTTTTACTAGGTTCCTACGCGGTACGCCACATTAATATCTTCAAATGAAAACTCACTTAGATAACGTTTTTATTACGTTTGGCGCGATGCCTTGTTACGAGCGTGATAAGTAAAAAGTAATCGTCATAAATATGTTTATGAACTTGACGACGCCGTTCGTTTTTTATCATCGACGGTGTACAGATTTTTATGGATGTTTACAAACTTGAAGGATGTACACGATGTTCTCATTGTTCTCGGATTTTATAGTAGAAGCGATAAGAGGTAAAGTTTTTCCCATTACACGTTATTGAAAATATTGTGCGGAGGCATCAAAGCAATTATTATAATAAGTCTATAATTGTAATGTGTATACTGGATAAACTCAGCAGCTGATAAATGTGTAGCACAATTAAAACGTTGATATTTTTTGTTGTTACGGGTTGGAATATTTATAATTATGAACATTTATCTTGTTAACGTTAAACTTAGGATCTTCTTCACTATTGATTATATTTTCATCTTTCTTGCAATAATATTATGTATAAATATCATTTTCTTGTAATTAATTTATTATTTCTGTTCATAATGACTTCAATTAGAACAATAAGTTTCCAGATAATGAACGAGTGCAGGGTAACAAGTTACAAGAACAGCTTTCAAAGTTTAAAACGTCACGCGCACACAATTTGGCCCGTTAACTATAGTCCTCGGGGAAAAAATCGAATGAAACCAATTTTATTGCTCCGTCCTTTTCATAAATACATTAAGAGTATGAAAGCAAAATGAAAGCAACTAGCTCCTACTAGAATTGACACTTCAATTAACCGAGTGTCCCTATAAACGTTTTCTGTTTCCCATTACCGCGCCCCTGTTTTGAAATGGCGATATTATAGTTCGCTGTTGGCGTTTGATTAAACACGACTTTTAATTAACTTATAATAACTGTTTGGTTTTTTCGAAGTTTCGATTTCAATTAATTGGATGAGAGTGCTTTAACGGCTGATGATGGATTGCATGAGTTTTTTACTCTCAGGTTGTATTTTACAAGGGTTTTTTTCTCTCACGTTTTGAAATATTTATGTATTTAAATAATTTCTAGACTAGAATAATATACACATGAAAATGGTACACTGTTTAAAAGATACATTTTTTTTGCATACAAATGAATGTGTTTTATTCTGTATGATAGTGTAATATAAGCTAAAAAAATCTTATCTAATATTATTATTCGGCACAGGTGTATAAAAATTGGAACATCATCATTATGTGTGACTTCGCTCATATTATAATGGTTTAGGATCGCGTCAATTATTTATAATTAATGTGTAAATTTTGAAACATAATATTTATTAGGATCAAAATTATAGTAATATCGCTGCTATTTTGTGCTTCATAATTTTTATATGAAAATCTTGGAAGAAATTTCGTCGCAATATGTTTCTGTATTTAAAATAAATATTCAATAATTCTCTTTTTTCAACGTTTAAATTGGTGTTTGTAAACGTTTAGAAGTGAAAGATGTGTCTGCTCGGTTAATTACGCAGTTCAAATATTTAAATATGTAGTACCTACTGTTATTTTTATTTTATACCGCAAAATTATCAAGTTAGAATTTTTGAATAATGTATAATTAATATTTTCTTCACAATTTTGATACTATTTTTCACCGCTTTCAATAAAGGTAAAATATCTACAGTTTTATTTATATTTATCTAACCACGATGACGAAGATTTAGACTCACCCGAAGCTTAATATAACATATTATCATTCGAAAACAAACTTTATGTTCATAAATATAAGGTTTAAAATGACGTTGGAAAAAGTAATGTCTTAAGTTGGGTGACCTGAATACTAGCATACAACACGCAATATGGCATTCTCATAATTCAGTGTCATAATTGGCTGCTACGTTAATTAGTTGCACACTGTAGGTAGGTCGGTATTCAAGCCAGAGTTTTGGGTTATTCATCGCATTAAAAAGCAAGGTAATTAATTACTTCACCCAATGTTAAATATTAATTAATAATTTTATGACTAACCAAAGTCAAATGAAAAATTAAAAAGAAAGTGAATTTACTCACCAAATAATTTCCTTTCAGTAAAATTAAGCACGCAAAATGTGTATTAGACGTCCATTCAACTTTTTACAATGTTAAATTTTGGCTACATTCCACTTTACAGGCGTAAAGCCTTAAAAAGAAATACAGTGGCGCAATCTCTTGTTTTTAAAAGCGTCGGGACCGATTTAGAAAAAGCCTTTGTTTCTCTTTAGCATACCGACGGGCCCTCGTTGATTTAGGTACACAATAGAGCCTCTCTCACGTCTACACAATGCCCGATAGCTTAGAAAGAACTCACAATAAAAATGTACAAAACAATGAAATCGAATGAAAATGAAGATACCAATTGCTTCTGACGTTTTTAATATTCCTTTGTCCTGTCAATACTATGCCGACATCGACATTTCGATTCCGTTATATTGCCGTTTCTTATTAAAAGCTCATATTTCATGTGCAGTTTGTAGGCAGTAAACATGATGTTTACGGCGCCTGTAACAGTTGCTGGTCGTCGTCAATATAATTTATGTGTCGGTAAGGAAGATTCATTTAGCTTATTAATTTTCCGCGAGGTGTGGCCCGGGGCCCGGGGCTGGAGCGAATGAAGCGCTTTAATCACGTGGGGGCTTCGAAAAAGTCGTTATTATTCTGCCTCGTTAATACCTATCGATCTTTGTCCCATTTCGGTTTAACTCGAGATTACTTTTGACTCCTTCATATCTTATATCAGATTGGAAAAGTCAATTTGTTTTAATCCTTTTATTTTTATTTGAGTGCGCTTTTTGAGCTTTATAGTGGGAAAAATTTGATTTTGCATGTAGAATATTTAGAATGGAATCCGAGAAATACTATCACACAAGAGTGTATTCTATATTTATTCGAACTATATTTTTAATTTATGAAATAACTTACTTCTGAAAATAATATTATTCTCCTAATAATTATTATTTTACAGATCCCCATATTACTAGTTATAAGACTCGATTACGATAATACTGTACAAATCTCACGTCTTATATTCGGAATAAACAAGGAAAATAGATAAGGATTATGCTTAGAATCATAAAAACTTCTTAACCTAATTCGTTTCTTTATGCTATCGGAATCCGGGAGGAGTGAGTACAACAAAATGTTAATAGAAAATGGTTGCCTTTTATTTCCTGATCGTTACTTTGTGGCGATTTTACGGAGAAAATAAAACGTTACTCAAAACGAGAGGGCATTTTATTCATGTGATACCATAAATAACAAGGGCATGCTGGTTGCGTCGTAAACTTTTAATTGGTAGTATTTGGTTTATTTTAGCGTCGGTCACGATAGCCCTCACGCGATGTTAGCTCCCTTTGTTCGGACCTCATTGTTTTACCCTAAACATCTTAGATAATGTCTTAATGAATAGGTGCACGCTATTCGGAACTACGACATTTAATTACCCCGTATATATTGCGCTTTCATTAGCGAAGGCGAGCTTATAAAATAATAAAAATCCTACATGAAAGCTAGAGTTGAAATATTAAACTTTTATAACAAAATTTCAACAGCTGCAACGTTAAAAAACATAAAATTAAACTCCATATACAAAATTGTTGAATGGAATTTACAGCAAACTCCAAACAATTTTCTCTCGGAATCTAAGCGACAACTTTTGGATAGGTGCGCTGCCAGCCAAGGGTGTTTGTTACTGCACAATATTGCGCCGGTGAAAAATGAATATAAGAATTATTCAATGCATACATATAGAACGAGCCACTCGACAGTGTCCTCGTTGTTAAAATCCCGCGCTTCAGTAAGAAACAAAGCTTTTGAACGCTTTCAAAATGTAATGTGTCGTGACACGCAACGCCCTTTAAATAACGCGCCGCATGTTATAACAAAATAAATTAGTTTGGATCATTTCCTGGCTCCACGTAAACGTTCTGAGACCACGTTAAGCTCAGAGACTTGGCCTTTAAATGTGTCTAAATAAATCGTCTTCACAATGAAGTTAAGATGTAAGAAAACGACGAACCATGTAACTGAGCAAGTCCTTTATAATTTTGTAAATTCTCATTCAAATTTTGCGCTTTTACAAATTACGTTTCTTTAATCTTTTTATGGATTGAAGATCGGCGTAATATGGTTAAAGTACTTTATCGTGTTTCGTACGGGGACTGAAGGGGCCAAAGATTCCCACCCTCTCGAGAGCAGGATATCCTATAATTCCAACCATATCTGAAATTACATTTTCGGTTGGCAAGATATTTGCAACGTGTAGATGTGAATTTTAGTTGAATTTAAAATGCTGAAGCACTTGAATATTTCCGGCATAAGCATCAAAATAAGTTCTTTAATTTATCACTATCACTATACAATATAAATAAAAGCAAACAATTCAAACAAACAAAAATGCTTATATCTTTGTGCACTTTCGAGTGAAGTGCTCGCTATAAAGTTTATGACGTTTGTCGTAGCACTCCGCTGCGGTCGTAGCTGAGTCATTTGCTACGAAATTGTGCTACACTCCCACCTTGGCTTAGCTTAGACTTTGTTTATATTTGACTATCTACTTTCTATGATTTTATTTCCGTTTTGTTATATTGACGATAAAAATACAGTGTTGGTGTTTTAAAAATATCGCTGAAATGCTAAGGTAGTAACATTTTAATATATCAGGTTTACGCTGCAAATTGTAATAGAACATAATAATATGTATGAACATAAGTTCATACTGCTAGATGCAAATAGTTTCTTTATTGACTAAAATAAAGATAACATGATGAATGTAATTTACTTTACCGCATGTTATATTTACCTATGTATAGAATATATGAACGCAACCGTAAGCGCTGATATAGTCATTAAAACTGACTATTCCAATATTTACTTCAATTTGTCCTTTCCCCGTTCGTTCATACAAAAACTATCCAATCCCTACGCTACTATAGAAAACCTATTTAAAAAAGCTCTCATTACCCTTAAACATCCACGATCAAAGCCAACGCAATCAAGTGTCACACAATGTAACACTACACAAGGCCATTTCCACGTAATACTCCGTCAACATTGTAGATTGCATCTGGTTATTTACAACAAACAGCGAAACCCAATGGCATTTATAGACACGTCCCTATATTTATGTTGTTTTAATGGCCCTTCGCATTACCCGTTTCGCGGCGATAGGAGGAAGAAAAACATGACAATTCATGTTATTTATTGCTTCTTACACCCGGCCGTATTTATCTGCAAATGTAGTTTATTTTGTATCGCTAAATATAGGTGTTGTATTTTTGGTAGGAAAAATAACATTAAGTATGTTTGTAGGCGTCGTACGTTCACTGTGTTTCGTTATTCGGTTTTCAGTTGATAGATACGCAGAAGAATTCTGAATCACTTTGTAATGTTAGATCTGAATCCAAATTAATGGTATATGTATAATTGCCTGTTACCCACATTTTCAATGTAGAGGCATGATTATTGTACATCATGTGTTGTATTGTAATTATTAATTATAATATAATATGTACCTAAGTGTGAAATAAGTTTTAAATTTAATTGATCTCCAAATAAATAAAATTTAACAGATAGAAATACAATAGGTATATGTACTACGATATGCCTCATTCGATAAAATATTGACAGTAATTGTAATACAAGAATTAATCAAATAATCGATTCTATTACTAAACGTTATCTAACTTAAATATCTCAACTCATAAAATACCACAAAATACAATAACCTAATAAACTATATTACACACCCAATATTAATATTTTAAGCGAATTTTATCATAATTTTGCGCCGTGACGGTTTGTCACTTGAATAATAAAACATATTCTTGTTTGAGCGTAGCGCGTGTGTTCTAAATAAAAGTTTGCTCCGTGCTCCAACTTGATAATGAATATTTATGACGCTCTTGTCGCGTAATTCCGCACCCCTATCAAGAAATAGGCCTACAACATATTTGTTCCTTTACTGTGGCGCGTGAATAACACTTTCGTCTAGATGAAAGTGGGGACTTTACTGTTTAATATTTAAAATGTAAACAAAACATGTTATGAACTTTAATACATTAGGTCTTCATGACACACTATATGATTTTAAGCTAGTATATTTAAAATAATATTCCAATGTTGCATTTGTTATTTTACAAGAAATGGGTATAACCAAATTACTTCTTGAAAACGTTTTCACAAATGCTCTGAAATTTTATACTACTAGTTGGTTTCTAATTCTCTACTCTCTCATTTTTTTTTATCCACGAAAAAATATTTGGACATCATGAAGGCGGCTTAAGACCGGCGTAAAAATCGAAACGATAACATCAAACATAAGCTCAGCTTAATCAAGTTAAGTAGCTATAAAATTCACCTAAAACAACTCATTCTAGTGAAGCCAAGCGCAAAATATCGTCAGACATGTTGCCCAATTAATGACGGTACAATCCAAGATATCTGAGGGCCTGTATTAGACCTTTACAATCTAGTGCGAACATAAATTCTGATAGAGGCGTTCAGGGGCTTGTTTAATTTCACGACTGAATAAATCCAAATGTTATGCCACAGATAGCCCCCGCGTTGTGACGTTTTCCTCGTCCCCTCTATAAAATTTCAGTGGTCGCACTAAAATCACGAGTTATGATCCACTTACGTTATTTCTATCCAATATTTTCAAAGCTGTTATCGGACGTAAATGCTATTTTAGTGTGAAACGTGACAATTAATTTCGGAGCGCTTTTTTGGAATATTACCCAAACATAATAAACAACGCAAGTTAACGATGCTTTGAGGCAGTTAACGATGTTGGTATTTAATAGTAGTAATGGAATTATTTCTCATTTCGATATATATTAATAAAAAATATGTTACGTACTGTGAAATATAGTTAAAATATAAATAATTAAACGAACTCTCCTTTTTATCTTTATTCTATTTGAAATCTAAATTAGTGTTTTAAATGGGTACATATAATATTTCAATATATCCTAGCAGATAGGTACAATCTAAAAGCTTTTAAGCCTCCAACGTAAACGTAGCAAATAATCAACAAAATTACTTACAGACTATACGTAACTTTATCTTACGCAAGTAATCCGAGCCTAAACGAAGCAATGTCAGAATTAATTTGTGTCGCAATTATTCGTTATCAACGCTACGATGGACTGAGATTTTACCTCCAAATTACAGTTACGTGGATAAATGGATCCAACATTTATTATTATCGTCGGAGGAACAATCGCTCCGAAGGAAATAAATCAGGGATTGTTTAGATAAGTAGAATATATGTAGACAGATAGGAATTGTTACATTAATTGCTTATTCGTTGGAAAAATATTAATGGACCGTTACAGGACAATGTAATGGAGAAGATTAATTTGACTGGCCTACAGAATGTTTCTTATTGACATTGAAGCGCCTGAAAGGAGACATCAGTTACGACAAATTGGGAAGGATACCTTATATATTTTAATGTATTAGGGGACCATAAAAGGGCGCCTAACGAATAACAGACCTTATAAATGTGAGCTTATAGACAAAATATGCCCTTTTAATTTCATCTTGACTGGTGCGTTGCTGTGTATTAAGTCATTATATTTTTAGTATGTTTTTATTGAGGTTAACATGGAAGGTAGGTAAAACTTCTCTATTAATAACAGTTACTGTAAACAACAGATATAAAGATAATGATCGTTATAAATAAGTATAGACTCCCTATTTTGAATACTATCGAAAGTACGGGGTTAGTTTTATGCTCTAATACATAGGAGACTGCAAACAGGATAGCGGGAAACTCAAACGATACTATTTGATCCCACTTTCAATACCAAAAACAATATCACTATATTGCTCGGAACAAACTCAAACTCAATACAATGCGTGTAGGGTGGACTCACGTTTGAATTTTGTTGGAAAATCAAAAATGTAATTTGACATTGCAATTTTGCTCTATTCATTAGTGTTTTAGGAAAATGTTATTTAAATAAAAAAATAATAATATTTTAAGGGGATATTAGATGAAAAAAGTTTGTTCGGATTGATGGCAATTCGTAACTGAAAAAATGACTAATTGAATCGCTATTATATCTAGAATACTATATAAATGGGTTTGTTAAAGGGATAATATTATAACACGCGTGAACCCGCGGGCTTTAGCTTGTAGTCCTCTGATATTGTTAAGAGTTTAGAATACACATGCAAAATTTACATTTGTAAAATTTATTCTCATTTGTTTACCATTAATGGTTACTCTACAAACCTCTTATTGAATATTTATTCTTGTACAATTCGCTTCTAGTTTATATTTCAGACCATTATTAAAGCTTTGCATTGGCAAAAGCAATACTGGTTTCATAGATAAATTTATGTCACTGTTATTACTAAATAATTCCCTTATATTTCTATAATTATTTATCACGTGATTTGATCATAATTACGGTTTTATTAGGCCATTGCTTTATTATAATGACTATACTGTTTTAATTATTTCTGTTCGGTATTAGAAATATCTTATTAATTGTGTCTATAGATATTACATCATAAACTGCACTTTTAGCATTACGTTCTGTGCGAAATATTAAAAAATATGCAATATAATTATAATAAGAACATTAAAATTCGCTATGGATATTGCAGAACGTGAAACTACTCACATAATATTACATATTATACTTTACAAACAGTATTAGCATAATGCGCACGGATACTTAATGCAATTACATCAGCTTTCAGCTAAGCATCATCGAACCAGCTTTTTATATGAAAAATTATAATTAAAGATGTAGGTACCTATCATAGAAATCTAAATAACAAGGCAATGTTATTTAGATTTCTATGGTACCTATAATACACATTTATTACAGCGCCATCTAGTTTCAAACTTGGAACTATGAGAAATATGTTTGCTCGTGTAAGATATTGTTGGGCGTATAATCCTGGAAAATGAATGTGTTATAAATTCTGAGTAATTTCCCTATAGTTATTTGATGTTGGCGGTTAATATTATTTTTGGTTATATCATGATACAGGTTGGGCGATGCTATAAAAAGTAGGATGGTATACCTAAATATGGTAGTTAGGATGGAGAAAAGCGTGTTTTCTGCAATCATAATATACCTATACCCAATATTCCTAAAAAAATAATTGCACAAATTTGGTAACTAATGATAATTAATTCACATTTGTACAAATACCGTAATATTTTCAATAGATTGTACACATTCCATTTGTTTGAAATTAAATTTAACAAGGTATTAGGTCAATACATAGAAATCTAAATAACAAGACACATAGGGTCAATATTTCGACAAACAAATTTGATTTTGTGTCAATAACTGAACCTGTTTCCAAAATAATATTAACCATATAACGGTATTTATATTTCTACCAAATACATTTTAATTTTTAGCCTTCAAAATATTAACCTCAAAAATGAAGTGACAATCCTAAAGTAGCATAGGTATGATTTTTAACACTCACATGTTATGGTAGTAATTACATTATCACTACATAGTATAAAACAAAGTCGCTTTCTCTGTCCCTATTTCCCTATGTCCCTTTGTATGCTTAAATCTTTAAAACTACGCGACGGATTTTGATGCGGTTTTTTGTAATAGATAGAGTGATTCAAGAGGAAGGTTTTAGTATATAATTTATTAGGTTTTAGACAAAGCGGGCGAAGCCGCGGGCGGTAAGCTAGTATCTCATAATTTAAATTAAAGGTCATTGATATGTTGATAAAAACAAAAGATTGCTACTTCTGAGTGTATTCTTTCAAGAATGACTTGATAATAGCCACAAAGATGATAAAAAAAATACAGTTCTTAAGCTTGGAATATAACCACGGATCAGAAAATGCATGAACTGAAACAATTGGCGTTAATTGTGAAAAACTATTGGCTAGCGTGCAGTAGTCTTGCAATTATGCTAATCTTATTAGTCAATCCACTCCCCTGCAGTTTAATGTAATGCACAAGCTACATGACTTGCTTATACTACGTTTTTTTAAATAGCGTGAGTTCAGGCTTTTCAAATATTTTAATTTATAGTACAGCAGAATGATGCATGAGTAACTTGAAATTAGAAAAAGTTTAAAATACTTTTTGTTTATGGTTAAATGTCACGACCAAGCACGACCGTCTTTGAATTATGTTCTTGTTCTTTTTTGAAAAAAGGTTAGATGTGTTTTGCTAACCTTGCAAGTAATATTGACTATTATTAACTAAAGAAACATTTCAGCTTATAATATTTCCTTGTAATACTTACAATTTACATCCAATATGAATGTTGAAACCAAGTTAAATTCCAGTAGGTAAAGCTGGTAGATAATACTTAATTTCATTCATAACACATTTAATATAACACAATTTTGAATAATAAATAAAGATGAGAATATTTTGCCTCATTTTAAGCCGGAATCAAGAAGTTTAAGATTTTTTTCAATCCCGCAACTTTTACGACATAGGGAATAAGTACGGATTTACAGGAAAAGCCGTCTTTCTTCAGGAAATTTCACTTAAGAAACAAAAGTACTCCAATAAAAGAAGAACAATCATAAAATGAGACGTAGGCGATTTTCTAAAAAGTGGAAGATACGGGGAACTCGTATTTTGTAACGAAGCTATTCGAACAGACTTAAAAGTTTCAGTACTCAATAAAAACTACTTCATTCGGAGCAGTCACAGTTCCGATCAGTTTTCCACTTATCCATTTTTCTATACTGCTTGTAAC
The DNA here is from genome assembly GCA_907164665.1 of Colias nastes. Taxonomy (NCBI): domain Eukaryota; kingdom Metazoa; phylum Arthropoda; class Insecta; order Lepidoptera; family Pieridae; genus Colias; species Colias nastes. Next base: position 494 of record CAJQZM010039071.1, on the reverse strand, counting down.
ACTATGTTACAAAGATGTTTTCTATTTGTTTGGACTATTATTATTGGGTTATAGCTAGCGTTGAATTCTTCGTATCTATGTTAGTATTTACTACTCAATTTGATAGACATAAATATTAGTTATATTAATTTATAAACCTTATATATATACCTTTCTAAAAAGTATGCAATAAAGAACTTCGCAGAACAGCACACGCCTTCTATAAATTCTACCACGTGTAGAATTGTCACCCATTAATAAATATTATTTAATTTGCTTATGAGTTTAACATAAAAAGTAATAAAATGTGTCTTTCTAGTCACCAGTCAAATCTACTAAATGCTGAATAATATAATAATGCACCTCGAAGTCTTACGCCAACCGTTCGTAAGTTGTACAACTGTGACTAAATTGAATTCCCATGTACACTATGTATAATAATATCAACATTGCAAATTTGACTGGAACAAATTCCATCACAAACTTTCTAAATTAATGTAATTTAATATCTATCG
>CAJQZM010039070.1:0-19533 GCA_907164665.1 Colias nastes | reverse complement strand
ACTGAAAATTATCGTAATTAGGCAATACTAGAAAGATATATTTTCTTGAAATATTATTGTTTTAAACTCTTCTTTTGTTGAACTTTTTTGTTAAGGTATACAAAACTACAAACTCTAATTGAAGATATAAAAAATAAAAACAAGCTTTTTAACTACAAATCATTATAATTTTATAGATACTATGTTCCTTATTAAATCTTTTTCTATGGTAAAACGATATAATATAGTGTAAAATACTATACAAAACATGATACTATATAATACTATACAAAACATGATATGATTGACTTATTGCTTTCACAAATGCATGTATTAAATGGTATGTAATACCACAGATTATCATTATTGTTAATTAATCATTGACAGATTAGCTGTATTACATTAATAATTGAATATTGATTTGTCTCAAATGTATTTAGATTACTCGTATATATTTATTTTATTCGTGCATATAAGATATATCTAACTTGAGGTAAGCTTTTTGTGAAAAAAAACAATACTCTTTGCATTGCTTTGATTGATTTCTAATAATTATGTTATTAAAAGTCACTGACCTTCCCTGGGGAAGAAGGTTGATCTTCTAAAATGAACGAAGGTTGATAATTGGTCCCAATTATCATAAAAATAATCACGTCAAAACCAAACTAAAACAGCGTTGTTTAATAAAACGAGAAGTGTGTGGAAAGGCGCAACAAACGATATATACTTAATTCGCTTTCGCTTTCACCATATGTTAAACGATAGCATTCCACCAAAGATAGCAAGCGAAAAAATGCTTGTCTAAAAAGGTTAGCGAAGATTAGATCACGAACATGCCACGAATCTAAATAGAATTTTCGACAAAATTGTTGTAACTTTCCGTCACTTTCAGGGCACGTACGTTGGAAAATTCTTAAAGAGATTGCAAAGGGAATGTGGAATTACTTACATTAATTATCAAAACCAGTCTAGTTCGCTGCTAATCTTCAATCGTGAAATATACGACAAGTTTGTACATTAGTTATGTAATGTTAATTATAATATAAACTCAAACTCAAACATTTATTTATTCAATTAGACTTCTTTTAGAAGCACTTTCAAATCGTCATTACATATTTTTAACATTTACCACCGCTTCGGAAAGCAGTATCTATGGAGAAGAACAAACAAGAAACTCCATAGTTACCTACTCCATTGTTATAAGTTAAAGATCATAATTTATATGGCCAGTTTTAAGTTATTTATGAAAATATATGATTTGGCTTAATTGCTTGTAGAGCATAACTATTTTTCGAATGTTTATTTAAAAAATATAGGCGGTGCAGTTATCATTAAAAAATAGACATAAGATTATGAAACACCCCCACCTAAAATCCCAATCAGGTTTTAATTATTATCTAGGAAGATTTTTAATAATCTATTAGTTATTTGAAATAATATAATCTTTGTCTACTTTCTGTCTATGTTGCGAACAAATTCATTCCTGGAATATTTTTTAAAAGATACTCAATTTCCATATTCAATGCAGTAAGCCAGTATTAAGAAATGTTATTTATTTTACATCTCGACATGAAATCCCATTCCCAAAGTTCGTATATGTTCTGCTGAAGGGACAGTCCTGACATAATATCATTTAAGATGCACTGCGATAGAAACATTCATGCATTTTATCTTGCATGTATTGGTATATAATCCTTGATTCTAATATGATAAAACTTTGATATTTGCGGGGAAGATGAGGGGGTTTAAAATATAGAATGTTCTTTTGTTTCTTATAATGTTTAAATTAAAATGAGCATTTTGAGAAGCATAACGTCATGTAAAGTTTTATAATAATATGATTAACAAGAAAAAATTACTGCAAATTATTTAGTTCCTTATTGATATTAGAAATAAAGTAAAAATATTAAGACAATCACATTGTTACAGAAAGACATCTGCTAAAAGTTACTACTAAGAATATAGTATTAGTAGTAATTAGTAGTAGTAGCTAGCTAGTAATGAAAATCATGAATTAATTAATTTACCTTTTAGTCCTTTATCTGAACGTATAAAGCGAAATAATTATACGTTAATCTCAACAATTAAATACGAGTTGGTATCAAACAAACCTAATTCGATTAAATCCTAGGTGAAACAGTAAATCAGATAGAGTTTAAATAAGATTTACTACGGCTTTATTTGAAATCCCTAACTAACTATTGTTTATTAGTCCTCTGGTAAATGTTTAGAGAATATTGAAAAGTGAATCGGGTCGGATAATTCATTGATATAAACTGTATTAGTAATTGACCTTGCTTTTAAAATTGTATAAAATAAGTTACCTTTCATTATATATGAAGATTTGTTGAACAGAAATGAAAATAGTATCCTACTTTTTCTATATATTTTAGAGTTTCAGGCTGATACGTACAACCAAAATATGTACTTTGAACTGTATGTATGTTTTGCAAATAATATAACGTAACGTCTTCCACGAATCGTATTAAAAGTTAAATTCTTCACATATTAACTGCAAATCATGTAGTGGAAAACAGATAAGCCCTTTCAAAAAAGGGGTTGAATTCCCACCTCAAATCTGGTATTATTTAAAAAGCAATGTATGAATAAGGGTGTTAAAAGTACCAAAGCCCCGGTGAAGCTTGGTTGCATTTATTTATACAGCCTCCTGGGCTACACTCATTTTAGATAGCGTCACTCACGCGTCTCGCGTTTGCTAAGTATTTAGTGGCCATTAAATGGGGATAATTATATTGTAGTTAAGTATTTTAGGAATAATTATATAGATATCAATGTTTAGTGTGATAAATAATGTGACTAAGTTTTTGACATTAACTCTGAATTAGAACTAGTCATTTCAATAAAGTATTGAACTTACGATAATAAGAAACTACGAATTTAAAGAATAAAACATTTATTCCACGGTTACATCGATACAAACAAACAAAAAGAGAGAAAATAACCAGTACATAGACAAAAACCAAAAACAAAATAAAAGAATAGTGTGTTTCACAAGTCCAGTTCGCCGAGTGGTAGAAATTCGACCACAACTGTAATCAAAAAAGTAAAGTTTGTGTGTAATGTTTTCTTTGTTCATTTGATGTACATATTTTAAAATATACTAGCATTTTGCACTCCTTATTTATATAAACGCAAAGAGTATCCATCTATCTATGCATTTCGTAAAAAGGAGTATTTACTAAGTTCTTGGTTCACATACCAATAATATATAAATTAACAATCTCCCGCGTTTTTCAAAGCCCCATTCTAAACTAGGTACAATTTATTTTAGCATGGGAATAAGAGGTGACGAGAAAGAATTCCTTTAGAGATAACTCTGGTTGTTATGCGTAAGTAGTTTACTTTGAATTTCTTCATACCAACACTTATCTTCAAATAGAGATGTTTTAAAGTTTAGAGAAACTTTGGTCCAATTTAACTTCGAGTTTTGTTAAATATGACGTGTGGAAAATGTTTATGCCAACGATCCAATCATTTTAAAAGTAATTTGTTTCAACCGACATCAAAAAAAGGAGGAGGTTCTCAATTCGATTCTTTTTTGGATTTGTTACCTTAGAACTTTCGACTGTATGAACTGATTTTGACATTTTTTTTTCGACAGCATGTGGTCCCGTTTAAACTGGGTTAGTTTTAAGAATTTGAAGGCGGTTTTTAGTTTTTTGTTAAAAAATAATTATGTAAAATCTAATTAAGTACTTAAATTATTTAATATTATCTCTAATTAACGGTTCGCTTATTTCATATATAATTTCTGATCGTTGTAAATTGTTATTGAATTGAATTAATAACATAGCGTCATAACCAAAACCTCTAAAAGAATATCAACCTCTAACGTTTAAATGCACTTTCTCAGTTATCCCTAGCTTACCCTGTACAGAGAATTTATATTTGATTGTACAAAATGCGGAAACTAGCGCCGTTAGCAGTATATAAGTCTTAACAGAGACTCCATATTTCTGTCAATTGTGGTTGTAAGCCAGCGGAGTCAGGGCCCCAGCGTTTGTCAGAAGTGTACGGTTTTCGGAATTATTTCAACGGTTAAAGAATTTTGAAAGAAAATTTCACAACATGTTATGTATAGTGCAACTGTTTTACTTTAATTAAAGCGTAGACAAATAAATTATATTCGAATTCTTGCCATGGGAGGGACTTCATTTCATGAGTTAATAACATTTGATTTTCGTTTTGGTTTTTGATATGAACATTGAAGCCTTATTTATTATAATTTTTTGAATTTAATAAGATTAATTGTTTTATAGAATAAATGTTTCACTAGTAGAGTAAACTTTTAAATGATTAACGATTTTGGCAAAGTTCTTAAATTGTATAAACAATTTTGGTGAAGATTCTAAAAACAATTCATTTCATAGAAACGTTACTGGAGAATAAACTACAATGTATAAAAGATACGATTGTGTCAACGTTAATTTATTGCGATCTGTTCGTAAAATAAATGCCCAAACCGATAAATTAAGTCATGGATTTCTTCGCTTACATAAAGTTTAATCCCCGCAGTGGGAACATTTACTGATAATGTAACAAGCGTTTAAAATATTATCTCGTGTAGGCGGGTCCACACAAAGCGAGCAGCCTCGCGAGGAAATGCGCGAAGCAGTTCGATCTGTGTAGACGAGGCTCTGCCGAGGAAAATAACAGCACACGCGCCTTTCCTTGCTTGCAAGACTGCACGCTCTGTGGGGACCCCTCTTGTCGTTTTTAACACGCTTTTATTAGCTTCACCTGTATGTTTGTATATAACCAATTTTAGTCCACATTTAATTCAAACTTTATACACTTATCAAGGATCCGTGACAATATAATAATTTCATGAGTTTAAATTTGTTTTTAAGTTTTTTTTAACAACCTATATTAATTGTTTTTGTTTTATTTTGTTCAAAGGTGGCCCTGTCGTTTTCGCACACGCGCTCACTCTGAACTCACGCACAAACGAACCAATGGCTCGGACTTTAGGCATCTTCGCGAGACCAAGACTGCCACGCTCGTTAGAGGACCGCGCATAAAATGCTTCGCGAGGCTGCTCGCTCTGTGTAGACCCGCCTTTTTACGTTATCCCATTTATAACGCAGTCATTAGGGTTTTCCACGCGTTGGAAAAATGTGACGCTAATTGCGGATGAATGTTACTTTTGTTTCGAGGTTTTTGTTGACACTCTGGTCCTTTTATGTTGCGTCTGTGTGATACATACGAGGGCTTTTTAAATTTCATTGTGTGTGGTCTTTTTCATTGTGTTTTGTTTGCTATTTAATGTAACGTTTAGCTTAAGTGAGCGTTGTAATGGAAAGGATTGTTTTATTCCGGCTTAAGTAAGTGGAGAAAATAAATAATTTTGACTCTGGACGGTGGTAAAAATATTATGTTTACCTCTATTGTGGACCAAACTTAAGAATGTGATTTTCGGCTGATTATTTCAACGCAGAAATTGTGAAATATACAACCATTTTTTACTACTACTGCTCTACCTACTAAAATATAAGCCGCAAATTTGTTAAAATCTTCTTCTTATATCGCATTATAACATAGCTTATTGTACCTTGAAACATACACCATCTCTTGCTTTAACTATATGCGACGTTCAATTCAATATCTGCAAGGAATTGGGAATTAGCACTGGATTAAGTTTGTATCAAGTAAGATTGCTAGTACGCGTATGCCTGGATTAGATTTTAAACTACATATTACCTGTGTGTGGTGCCAGTATTAAGCGACTGGTATATTAGCAGAGTAACTAGGATCGGTTTGCCTCGCCTTTTGAGGACCGCCAAATGTCTTAAATATTATTAAATGTTTAAAAAAATATACGCACTGCTTAATAAAGTCTCTCAATGAAATCCTACCACGGACTACTGATTACTGATTATGAAATTAAATTGAATTTGAATCGGGATACAAAGAACATTCAAAGATATTAACAACTAATAAATAATCATTATTGTAACTTGTTATCCTTTATACCTTTTTAAAGGTATAAAAAAACGCTGCCTCACTTTTTGTACACATACATTCATTTAACCTTGACCGACGTCATCATTCATCAATCAACTGAGTGATTGACACCTACCTATGTACATGAGACAATATATTGTCTATTCACTATTGAATAGGTACAAACCTTGTACAAACACTAAAAAGATTAAAGTGTTGTATAAAACATTCTTTAAAGAAAACATCAAGTTTATTTCCGCTATTAGCGAGAGCACGGAATAGCTAATTTTAACAGTCATACAGACTGTTAAAATGTAATGCCTTGTTAGATCTGTAATCGTATTGCAAGCCAGCAAAAAGTTTAGCAAAAAGCTGTAAACACAATATTATAAAGAGGTAAAATATTTATGTATGTAGTGAATATAGTCAAAAATTACATTTCTACCGAGTAAAGTAAGCTAACTACATTATTTATCTCGGATGCCCGGCAACTTATAAAGTGTCCACATTTAGTCAATTTATTAAAGTCGTACGTTCATAACTTGAACCGTATTTCAAATTAGTGACAAGAAATAGCTTTTAGGAGCCTCGTAATGACGACCTGCATGTGCAGCCATAACTGCTCATTTTCATTGTCGACGTGCATTTAACTGAATTAAAATTCATCTTAAACTAGATGGGCATCTTAGTGATAGAGGTAGTTTGGACTTGGCTACTAATTGTCTGACTTTAGGCTTAAGTATGGATAATAAGAAGAGGCATAATATTATGTACTAATGCCTTAATCGAAATAATATACAGTAGGTATAAATAGTGGTTTCTTTACCTATGTCTTTAGAGTATTACAATATATATATCGCGATGGTTTATACATCGATGTTTTCATAATATAGGGAAATCTTAATATCTTACTAAGTTACTGCCTTAATCCTATGAATATTGCATACAAACTAAGCCATAGCAGTGAAACGAAACGCACAAATAATAAAATTGTTATTTAGTAATTAGCACATTGTGCCAAAAGCCTATAAACATTCTTCTCACTTTATTGTAAGTAACCTACTTTCAAGTGATTCGTAGAAAACTCAATACATAAATTAGCAAAACAAACGCAAAGGAAACGAATTAATTAGAATGGAACAGATAATCAAAGCTGCCACAGATTAAATAAAGTCGATAAAATCTTTATGGTGTTACCCATTACACGTTAACACAGCAAAGGAAGGCTTTCAAGTTTATTTGATGTTGTCACGCGACACCATTACAAGTTCTTAGCATTCGAACTATTAATTGTATAGTATAATAAGAATAGTTTAATAATTATTTTTAAACAAAAATATTATCACCTATCCTTTGATAAGTGTACCTACGAAGTTCGAATTACAGTGTTTAATAGCCTTTATAACAATACAATAAAAGCTACACGTGCACATTATAAATTGCTTAGTATGAACTAACAAGGTCAATTTAATTGTTACCGTGAATTAGATCAAGGGCGAGTCACAGAGAATGTTATATAATCTGTAACTTAGTATTGTTTACCAATACGTAATTATATTGGAATAGGTGAAACCGGGGTGCCAAGTGATCTTTAGAGGTGAATAATGTATCAATATTATTATTAATTTTTATGTCCCCCTTTTTGAAAAAGAAAAATTGATATACAAACAAAACATTGTTTTTTTCGTAGCAAGAATCACTCAGGCTTCCTTTTTAATATTTATTTTAAGGACTGCTACAGAAGTCTTTTGTTCTGCGCTAACTTTAAGACATGCACAATACAAAATTAATAATATAATAAAATGCTGCAAGTTGGTTATAGAAAAAAGTAGATCGAACTTCTTACTAAATAAAATGCTAATTTTGGAAGAAAAAACGACGCTATGTGTCACGCTTAAAAAAAGGTAAAAAAACTTAATTTCATTAAAATGTATATTTACACTCAGGCCTATCCAATGAGTCAAAAACTAACTAAAGTTCAGAGACTTAAGTATTATTACGAGACATTTCACAGTGGATCTTCCAATAAGTGTCAGCTGTAAACCGAAATTACGAAAACATTGTCAAATAATAGTGTGCGTACAAATTTGGGGGCTATGGGATATTTCTAAATCTGTAATAAGTCTTACTTTCTGGTAGTAACGTAGTAAATATATATTAATGATGAATAATGTAATTGTATATATTCGAGTGCAGTATATTTATCCATATGTATCTTTATTTATATATCTATCTGTAAATATATTTTAATTATTAATTTTATTTTATTTATTTATTATTATTTTTTTTTATTCTTGCCTTTTTTTCTACCACCTACCATTGTCATTTAATAAGCTTGTTACCTTTTGCCCAGGTTGCCTGGAAGAGATCACTTCTAAGTGATAAGGCCGCCTAATAAACTATACTGTTTTTTTTTTTTTGTTCTGTATATTAGCAATAAGTTTTCTATGTATAGTTTTATTGAAGAGTAAATAAATAAATAAATAATAAAATAAATATTGTAATAACAATTGACAAAATGTATTGGATCATATTTTGCTCAAAGACCAAAAAATAATTTTGTTTAAAATCTTTTTTCATAATATAATCTTCCAACATTTTGTACCTATATTAATTGCCTTACAGTATCATAGAGCGACTAAATGTCTTTAATGCATTATCTTCATATTACGATGTTTTATGTATAACTAAGCATTGTATTAAAATTGCACAATATTGCATTAAAACTGATTTACCCAAGTAATATGTCTACGCGCCACAGTCTACAAGCTACAGTCTCTGCGCTACAGTCTACCTACGCGCTATCGTCTACGAGTTACCGTTTACGTGCTACAGTGTACGCGCTACAGTGTACGCGCTACAGTCTACGCGTTAGTGCCTTTTCACACGTACCGGTTGCCGGGTAGCCGGCGCCGGCTACCCAGTGGTGAAGTGTATGGGCATGGTACATAGCTTTCACATGTACCGGCGTAATTTATCCGGCAGGCGGTTGCCGGGTGCGCGCCGGAACCACCACTGTGCGTCCGGTCGCCGGGCATCGGTTAACCGGCGGCCGAACTGACAGTGGTGTATGGAACACGCAACTAGCTTTCAGACGCGCCGGCCGGTGAGTCGCCCAGGTACAGTCTGCGAGAGAAAACTGAAAAACCTGTCTTCATGTGCTCGTAGATCTGGGAATAATATATAGAATGCACCTAATGCTTCTCTTTTCATATTAATTGGATGAACCCAATAATTTCTTGATTTTTCTTTCCGGCGCAGATAATTTCGTCTTCGATATATAAAAGCCACATTGCAATTATTTATTCACGGTCCATCTTTGAAACTATAGAACGAGACTGTACTCTTGTCGGCTCTCTAGCCGATACTGCCGGCATCAACCGGGACATGTGAAAGCTTATTTGACACCGGGTATCCGGCGCCGGCTACCCGGCAACCGGTACGTGTGAAAAGGCATCAGTCTACGCGTTACAGTCTACGCGTTACAGTCTACGTGCTACAGTCTACGCGCTACAGTCTACGCGCTACAGTCTACGCGCTACAGTCTACGCCCTACAGTCTACGTGCTGTGCCTACGCGCTACAGCCTACGTGCTACAGTCTACGAGTTGCCATCTACGAGTTACCCTCTACGTGCTACATTCTACGCACTACAGCCTACGCGCTACAGCCTACGCGCTACAGTCTACGCGCTACAGTCTAAGCACTACAGTCTACGCGCTACAGCTTACGTGCTACAGTCTACGCGCTACAGCCTACGCGCTACAGTCCTCGCACTACAGTCTACGTGCTACAGCCTACGCGCTACAGTCTACGAGTTGCCATCTACGTGCGACAGTTTACGCGCTACAGTCTACGCGCTACAGTTTACGAGTTGACATCTACGAGTTACCCTCTTCGCGCTACAGTCTACGTGCTACAGGCAACGCTTTACAATCGAACCACGCGTTAGAATAATATTATGTTGACACTATATTCCACCTTCAAAGAAGTAAGTTGCTTAAAATACTCTGTCCTCAACACCTCAAACGTCTGGCAACACTACACCACGCTGGGTTTAAAGACCCTCGTAACATAAAGCTTAACGTCATACCAAAAGCACTTAAAGCATGGTCAAGAAGGTTTACGACCGAACTCTTGTTGCTAAAGATTTCACGACAGTTTAAATGTTAACTTTTACGATGTAGTTTACATCTATTATGGTAATAAGAGATTGTCTGTATGTGGTCGAAATGGTAGCAAGAAGTTAACCACCTTCTCTCCTACGACATTACTGTGCAGCTTTGGTAGTAAAACTTATTTCATACATAGTATAATAGGTATGTCATAATATTGAATATTTACTTTTTATAGTTACAGCTACTGGCTTTACAACCACTACGAAGAAGACAAATAAAATAAACTGCTTCTTTCCATTCAACGCGTTCACATAAACATAATATCATGCAGAAAACTATTCCAAATATACATTCCAAAGTACTGTCAATCCACTCACAGTCACAGCTACTATACAGTGAATCCAATATAAGCAACAGCAGAAAGAAACTAAAGCCTAAAATACTTCCTCTACGACAGCAAAAGAAACTAAAACCCCTCTCTACGACACATCAGCAAAAAGCTAAGTAACCAATTCTACTAAAATCACATCAATACATCTCAATAAAAGACAGAGAGAGAGACGCTAATACATATCCCATCCGTTCTGGATGGGATATGTATTAGCGGGGAGACCGTATTTATTGCGTTGTAGCCCGAAGATTTATAGCTATGTACCGATTGCGGCCGATACTCCAATTCAATTTGATATAACTCTAATAAAATAAAACGCTTGATGATAGACAAGAACAAAACAACTATATTTTAAAAACCGAACATATCTAAACCTAACATACTTCTTGCTACATGTCGCTACTAAATAGTTCGTATATGAGTGATATTGTTGATACAAAATAAAGATATAAAATAACACCCCTACTTATCACAATATTCACTAAACAATCATATACAAAATTATTCTATACAAACTATGCCAAGAAGCAACATAAATTTATAATGTTTTGCTGAACATAAACTTTTAGTAAGAATATCAGCTGGCATATCAGCTGTTGGCAAATACAGCACCTTAACAATTTTATCTCTTACTAGATCACAACAAAAATGATATTTAATATCGATATGCTTTGTACGTTTATGAAATGCTGGATTTGCACACAGCTTCTGCGCACCTTGGTTATCATTAAATATGCAAATAGTATACTTCTTATTGGTTATTTCATATTGTAATTCCTTAAGATATAAAGCTTCTCTACATGCTTCAGATAGACCAATATACTCTGATTCAGTGCTAGAGAGAGCTACACATTTCTGTTTTCTACACTCCCATGATATTACACCATCAGATAACAAAAAACACATTCCAGTATATGATCTCCTATCTTCAGAGTTAGAAGCCCAATCAGCATCTACATAGCCTGTTATTTCTGAATTACCTTCTTTACAATATTTTATTCCATAACATTTAGTTCGTTTTAAATACCTTAATACTCTTTTTGCATATTCCCAATGCTCTTTTGTGTGACAATTATTAAACTGACTTAAAAAACTTATAGAGTAACTAATATCTGGCCTAGTTAAGACTGACAAGTACATCAAACTACCAATTAGTTGTTGATAGGGAACATGACTATTTGCCCCTACTGGACCTTTATTTACATTTAATTTGACCTCCATCGGAGTATCAACAGTCTTACAATCACTTAAATTAAATCTGCTTAAAAGTTGATCAATATAAGCTTCCTGACTCAAAGTTACATATCCTTTATCTTTATTGAAGGTTACATTCATTCCAAGACATAATTTAGCTTCACCTAAGTCCTTAATGCTGAAATTGTTAGATAAAATCTGTTTCAAGTTATTAGTTTCAATTATATCATTGGAAAATATAAAGAAATCGTCGACATAGACTGTCACAATGGTCTTACAATTATTAATATTCTTTGTATACATACATGGTTCTATTTTTGATCTTTTGTAACCATTATTGATCAAACAATTATCAACCTTTTTATTCCAAGCTCTAGAGGCTTGCTTAAGTCCATAAATGGCCTTTTTAAGTTTCAATACTTTATGATCTGAACTACTACTATTATAACAATCTGGCATTTTCATGTAAATGGTTTCCTCTAAATCACCATTCAAGAAAGCAGTCTTGACATCTAAATGGTGAACATCCATACCTAACTTTACAGACAATGCAAATAATAGTCGAAGGGTTGTATGTCTCACTACAGGCGAAAATGTTTCTGTGTAATCTACACCATATTTTTGGGTGAAGCCCTTTGCAACCAAACGAGCACGATAACGCACATTGTTTTCACTATCGTACTTTTTTCGTAACACCCACTTGCACTGCACTATAGTACCATCTTTTGGTACATCTACGAGTTCCCATGCACTATGATTCTCGAATGACTGTAGCTCATCCTGTACTGCCGCTAACCAATGTTCTTTCTCTGGACCTTCCAAAGCTTCCTGCAAGGATATCTCATCCATGAACAATGAACATGTTGTCATCTTTTATACAAGCACTTGCAAATCCATATCTGTCTGGCTGCTGCCTACGCCGGGGACCAGATATTATGTTGACATTGTTCAATATAATGGAGTCTTCACTGTCTGTTGTACCAGACTCAGAGCTATCTAATGTGTCTTCTTCACAAGGTACATATAGTTCACTGCTGTCATCTGTGTTCGAGCTCTCTGATTGTTCAAGTGAATCTTCCTGAGGTGTCAAGTCTTTTTCCTCCACTGGAACCATATTCACTTCATCTGAACAATTTTCCTGTACCTTCAGATCACTCTCTGTCTCCATCTTCTCCAACACTATAACATCTCGACTGGTAGTAATGGCATTAGTCTTCGGGTTGTAAATTCTGTACCCTTTGACCTCATTGGAATAGCCGACAAGAACACATTTATCAGACTTTCTGTCCCACTTTAATCTCTTTTGTTTCGGCACATGTACCATGACTGTACTACCGAAAACACGAAGATGACTTACATCAGGCTTTCTGCCTGTCCATATCTCGAAAGGAGTTTTATAATTTAATGATGCAGTCACAGTCCTGTTCTGTAAGTACACTGCTGTGTGTGCCGCCTCTGCCCAAAACCTTTTCTCGAGACCTGCATCAAACAGTAGACACTTGGCTTTCTCAACGACAGTCCGATTGTATCGTTCCGAGAGGCCATTCTGCTCGGGAGTGTATGGGTTCGTTTTGTGATGTACGATCCCATGCGACTTCAAAAAATTGTCAAACTTACTGTTGCAGAATTCTGTCCCGTTGTCACTTCTCAAGATCTTTATGCTGCAATTAAGTTGATTCTCAACCTCTGCTTTATACTGTTGAAAACATGTTAATGCCTCATCTTTACTTTTCAAAAAATAAATGTATGTCATACGACTAAAATCGTCTATGAACAGCATAAAGTATCTAGAACCACCTAGAGATAGGTTTTCCATTGGTCCGCAAAGATCAGTATGCACAATATGTAGCAACTCAGTACTTCTGTTACCTTCTTTGGGAAAAGGTAAGCGGCTCTGCTTCCCCTCACAGCATGCAACACATGATGACTTTGATATATCAGTCTTTCTATCAAGTGTCAATCCCTGTACAGCATCTTGCATCTTGCTCAAATACTGGCTGTTGACATGACCTAGACGTCGATGCCAAACTTCACTGGACACCATCACTGCAGCCGATGAACAACACTCAGGCATGTTTAGTTTATACACACCATTCAACAGACTCGCTGTAGCCACTAATACTCCTGCTTGGTTGAATATCTGACATCCATTATTGTTGAATGAAACTTTGTTTCCTTTTGATATAAGTTGACTAACAGACAACAGATTTGTAGTCAACTTCGGCACGCATAATACACCTTCCACTGTAATATCGTATTCACAGGCATGCGTCTTTGTCGTAATCTGCACATCTCCAGTACATATTACTGGTATTTTATCTTTATTTGCCACGACAATTTCTTTAATCATAACATCTCGCGACACATTTGACAACCATTCTTCGTTCGCGGTAAGATGAACACTCGCCCCGGAGTCAATATACCAGTCACTTTTACAAAATTCACCATTTAGGAACACGGCGCTAAACGCGTTACTTCTTGTGCGTTCATTTTTATTTGTATTCGACGCATTTTTGTCCGAAAATGTACACTGATTGCGGTAATGTCCTGTTTGTTTACATTTGTAGCATCTAATGACTTTTGGTTTTGACTTTGACAAGTTTGACATCTGTTCAGTGTTACCAACATTCCGTTTCATCTTATAACTCGCAAATGCTCCACTGGAATTGGAAGCGCTACTGTCTTTGCCATTTCCGCTTTCTTCCATGTCCAATAATTTTGTTTTAATGGCGTCTGATGTCAATGGTATGCCGCAATGTTCAATCGCCATTATCATAGGGGAATATTTTTCTGTTAATCCCGCTAACAAAAGCGATGCGACCCACTCATCATTGATATTAAAGCCCGTACCGCTTAATTTTTGGCTTGTTTCAATAATTTGTGTCACGTACGAAGTCATTGAAGCACTATTTTCGAGTCGTATTGAAATCAAACTCCTCAGCAAACTGATTCTTCTCGTGAATCCTGAGTCATCAAATAGGTTCTTCAATTTCTTCCACAGCTCATGTGTCGTTTGTACACTTTTTATATGCACATAAAGCGACGAATCTATTGTCATGATCAGCTTAGCTCTGGTTTTCGCGTCACCTGCTGCTCCTATTTCTGCTGGTACAGTCTCCGACTTGATGCAATCAGACAATCCCTCCAGCACCAGAAAATTCTCAGCCGCAAAAGCCCATTCGCTGTAGTTTTCACGTCCTTTCAATTTAGGCACACTAACAAGATAATTCGTCGTCATTTTCAACTAAAATATCTGGGCTCATAACCTCTAATAAAATAAAACGCTTGATGATAGACAAGAACAAAACAACTATATTTTAAAAACCGAACATATCTAAACCTAACATACTTCTTGCTACATGTCGCTACTAAATAGTTCGTATATGAGTGATATTGTTGATACAAAATAAAGATATAAAATAACAATAACGCGTCGATTGGTTAGGATTTGTTGACTGATTTTAGAGTCTAACAACGCTATTGTGGGGGTTGAAGTGAATTGAGTTGGGATCGGGGAATATAAATGCCTTCGGATTATCGTAAAGGTAGCTAGTTTCTTCTACAATATGATTTGATGACCAGAAATAACTAAGGATAGAATCTGAATATTATTTTACTTTTGTACACTAATACAAAGCATAATTATGTAATCTTAGTTTACTAACATAATATGATGGAATGAACCGAATTAATTCAACGGTTTTAAACAATAGCCCCATGCATTTTCCATCTATTACATCATTCGAATAAATATTTTCCCCAAAATAATTTATTATAACTTCACGATTCGCGCATACAAGTCAATAATTCACCACATTACAGGAAGGTGATATTTCAAAATGGAGTCATTGATATTCCACGCAGCCAATTTGCCACTTATAACTAATTACCACACAATAGCCCTGATTTTAATAGCGACCATTATACATTTTGCAAAGTGATCCGAAACCCTGTCACGTCGTGGTAATGATATTGATTATGATATTCCTAAACTATTAATATACTAGCTGCTCGCACCGATTCCGTTTGAGTACTTTAAAATAATTAATTAGTACAAGATTTATTATTTTTCAATGTATCTAGATTCATTTAAATCTATACTAATATTATCAAGCTGAAGAGTTTGTTTGTTTGTTTGAACGCGCTAATCTCAGGAACTACTGATCCGATTTGAAAAATTATTTCGGTGTTAGTTATCCCATTTATCTAGGAAAGTTAGGCTATATATCATCACGCTAAGACCTACAGGAGCAGAGCACTGCGGCTAAAACCGCGGGGCACAGCTAGTCATATAATATCCAGCAATACAATAAAGAGATGTTTTATGGATGACTATAGACAGAGTTTCTTTCTCATTTCATAATCGCATCCATCCATTATTTCTAAAAAATAATATCAATGTTCTTTCTATCCACTGTCTATTTTCCACCATAATTTCAATGATCTATTAGAACTTTTCCGGACTAAAACTCACACAGACGGAGGAATGATAGGAGAGCTATTAATAAATTTGTGAAAGGACAAACTCATCCCGGTTGATGTGAATACTGTTTAATATTTATTAATGTAGTTTTCAACGCTATAACTATAGCGTTGAAAACTAACAGTGTAAGTAAAACTTACTTAACAGTGGTTTATCGATTAGCCGCTCCATCTGGGTTGAATAGAATATGAGTATGAAGGGTTTTTAATGCATTCAATTTTAATTACGTTTATTCAACTGTCTCATATCAAATTTATACTGATTTCAAAACAGTAATAGGTACACAAATATGTATGAATACTTAATAGCATTTACCACCTAAATGAATGTTATTTTGTACATTTATTATAGGCATATAATAAAAATTTATATATATTCCAACAACAAATCACGTATAAATTAAGCCAAACGCTACAAGATACTAGTCTGACATAGTTTAAGGCTGGAAAACAAACCCAGATTACAAAGCAAATGATATTCAATTCATTATTGCATTATATTACCAGGCAATAACCATCCCTATTGCTTGTACCATTAGGTAGATAAACGCGTAACAATATTATCTAAATACTCTCAGGTGGTTCATAGTTGTGCGCCCGTATTTGCATTTTGCTATCTCGATATGAATAGAACATTCCACGTGCATTTAAGAGGTGTGAAAATTGTCGTAGACGTTATTAAGGTGTTAAATTTAATATCACATTTCGTATTGAAGCAGGGAAATATGTATTTAAGAGGCTTATTTTCTGAAGAAATAACCTCTAAGATAAACTTTCATTTCAAATACTATTTTTTAATAAATTTAATTGAAAAAAACGTGTTGTCATCTTTCACGAAAATATTGTGTTGGTAAATAATACTACGGTTGATTTTATACAACTAAAAACATTGATTACACAGATGAATTATTATGTTACTTTATCTTACTTACAAACAAGTACTTTCTATTAAAGTAAGTATTACTATTCAATTTTACATTATGTTATCCATAAATTAAGACATTGTTAATTTTCCATTTCAATATTTCATGTTAATATAAAGTATAAACTAAAATGTATTCAGAACATACTCGACGAACTAACGTCGACAACCCCGTCGACTAAAGTTAAACAGTTACCGTACATATTACGTAAACAATACGAAGCCCGAATGTACTAATTTCCGTACTAAAATACATAATATGAGAAAACTTAACGGTACTTGATTCGAAGTTAGTACTGCCTCTTAAGGGAACTTTCATATAGTGGACTTTCGTAAGCATACGCTACGTGACGTAGCGGTTGCTACGCAGTGTAACATGTGCTACGAAATTATGTGCATTTTGTACTTAGCACAGTTTGATTTAATGTAAGCGTAGATCTTATTTATTTGTGTGGATTATATTATTATGCATCTACGAAGGCATAATTTGTAATAATCAAACTATAATTTTAACTTTCTAAGTTTGCGTACTAATAATACGAACCAAATAAAATGGGTAGTTCTATCTCTATACTTTTTAATTTTTTACACACATGTAGTAGTAGTTAGTAACATGTATTTAGTCATGTTAAATATTTTTCCCATTTGCGTTTATTAAGCCCAACTATTTATTTAACGAAAAGGTTTTGACAAGCAATTTAAACAAAAAAAATTGTATTTCTAAAATAAAATACGGTTAATATGAATGTAGCCTAACTTTTCAACTACTTAGCAATGAAGACAATCTCAAGTTACAAGTCGACCTGAAATGTTAAAACGAAGTGAACAATTAAAAGTAATAAAACAGCAGTTCTTTGTTTCAAGATTTAGAATTGCTACGAATTTGCAAACTTGTGTAGAGTTAGAATTAAATCGTAATTATTTTAAATACATATTAAAGCTTTTTAACTACGCCAAAAAACAAAATATGGTTTTGATTAATAGAAGGAGTAGTTAACGAAAGTTTACGCCATGCAATTGATAGAAAATTTTATACCTTCGGGTATAAAATTATTTAAGTTATGTTTGTCCATTTGTCTTCAAAACCATCCATCTGACTCCATGGATCCAACCATCGATCAACATCTAAGAATGTCTTGCTGCAATATCCCAAAACATTCAATCGACTTTTATTACAATAACTTTCTATACATACATGTATCGAAAAAACATCAACATACAAAGTAATACTATTTTATGTTTTCCATAACCATTGTACAAGTTTGTATCTATTTTTCAGGTTTAGCAAACAAGTTGCATCGATAACAATAAACTCTCAAACTGTTATGTCCCACGCCATTAACAAACGATCATGATACTTGAATGGCTCAGTATGTTAGGCTCAAACGATATTGATATTTGCTAGCTTTGTAGCTAACTATTATAGCGAATGAACTGTTTATATGTTTATACTTTTAAAGGTAGCTTTTACATGCGTTTAGTTGTTCAGTTTTGAAGTGTGTTGTTTACATTAAATAATATAATATGTCATAGTGTATTAAATTTGTTTCCATTAGCAAAACATTAAGGAATTGAAAAATAATGATGAAGAGGCGGGATTCGAACTCATAATATTCTTTTATTGTAGCAATGTCTGAGACCGCCAAGCTATCCAGTATCCATGACCAAAACTTCATAAAATCTTATTATTATTCTTCATAAATAAATTAATAGAATCTGATTGGACATATTTTATAACCTTAACTAATCGTTTCAAAGCAAGTTTCTCTAAATAATACACGCATCGACTGTCACGCAGTGACTGACATCATTGCATTTTTCAGCTATTTGTCGTTGCACGATTTTAAATCGATTTTCACGTTGTAATCATGCTTAATGAATAATTTTTCAGTAAGTTTAGTTCAGTAGTTCCTGAGATCTAGATTAAATAAACAATCAAACGAACTCTCTAGACTCTAAACTCTCTATATAATAATTACTTGACAAATTTAATATCGTACAAATGTTTTAACATAAAATTTCATTGGTCAATTTTAAGGCTCTATTACTGTACCGTACTAAAACTTTTCTTTTCATAAGTCTCCGCCGACCACTAGTGATCGAAACTTTGAATTTACTTGATTAATTAGTTCTCAAGAAAGTTCCTATACATTTATAAGTATTAAACTGCTATTATTTTGAAAATTTCGTCAAATAAATTAAATATTCCTAATATATTTACATGATACAGATACATAAACTTGAACGTTAACCATCCTTTCATAAATGGTGATTTTTACGTTATGAGAAACCCCTCCAACTCACTTCTATATAAGTTGTATTAGTTTTAGATCAACTAGATGTTTCATGCGAAGCTTTAGAATCGTCATATTATTACATAGTTATTATCACGGATTCCTAAAGAAATTAAACTTTATTAAACCACATAATAAAAAGCCAACACTAAACACTAAGTGCTGATTATTCATGTAAACTAATTGGAAC
>CAJQZM010039069.1:11017-21357 GCA_907164665.1 Colias nastes | reverse complement strand
TTGTTTGTTTGTTTGATTGTAATGAATAGGCTCATAAACTACTGGACCGATTTTAAAAATTCTTTCACCATTCGAAAGCTACATTATCCACGAGTAATATAAGATAGGCTTTATCCCGGAAATTCTACGGGAACGGGAACGGGAACGAGTTTTTCTTTGAAACCGCGGGCGGAGCCGCCGGGCGGCGGAAAGCTAGTTTATAATATAGGAGTGGCAACGTCGCGCGCAATTGCTGCTGTCATGCGATGCGCAACGTCGCTTGATTGAACGCTCCGAAAATGGCTATTTTTCCATAGTAAATCTTTTGTTTCACTGTGGCGAAATTTCTCTTTCACTCTTATTGGATTTCGTATGTAGGCAATGTACTATATTCAGAGCGCAATCGAGAGCGCTCCGTAAGCTCCGTTTCGCGCGCTTAGGAAATGAACAAGAGTGTATCGATACGTAATGATGTATTTTATTTGTAACTAGCGGTCCGCCCCGGCTTCGCCCGTGGTACATGTTTACGTTTTCTCTCCATAAGAACCATCCTCGTACTTCAAGGAATATAATAAAAAAAGAATTATCGAAATCGGTTCAGCCGTTCTCGAGTTATGCGCTTACCAACACATTTTGCGATTCATTTTTATATTATAGATGTGTAAAGGTACTTATTTTATTGATATTAGTACCTATTGGAGTTTTTTACGGAAGATTTTAAATAATGAGTAGGTATAACTTTATTATAATTATTTTATGGGAGTTTACTGCACCAGCGCTCCTTAGGACGAGCCGCCTCTGCACTCCTCTGCCTACAATACCAATGACCTTGCCATTGACCTTCAGTGTACAATACCTAAGTACAATACAGACCTACGACCACGCTACGAGTTGCCACACAATAATAATGAGTAATAAAATTGTTTATTTTATTGTTATTTTTTTTTTAAAGATTGGAAATGAAATTACTCAATTATTGCAGTTAGAACTTTGATTTATTAGAATTTTATGGAGCACGAACGCGCACGACATCTAGCGCGTCAATGTTTAAACATCGCCTTTCGTTTGCTTATCAAAAGTCACGCACACTACTGTAGAAGTGTCAAATTTTTCCGGTATTTTACTGTTGTTTTTCTAAGTAAATGTTGTAAATTATTGATTAAAAAGGTCGAACGCGCACACATTTCATTGTAGAGAAGTGATAAAATGATTAGTTTTAAAGAAATAGTGTCTGTGTTAAGTGTTTAGAGGTAATCAAAAATGTATGGAGGGACGGGCGGAACATTCACCTTAAACCGACATATTTATTTAAAGATATTCCAATTCTAAAAAGAACACAACAATATTTTTAATCTATGGAGCGTTCGAAAACAGCAACTGCTCCTTAAATTGCACCAATTGACGTTTCAATTTAAGGGGGAGTACTTGCAAATCGCGAATCGAATAAAAGATATCGATTTCAAATCAAACATTGCAACCAGCGAGGCGGAACGCAGCTATTAACTTTTCAACACGTGTTACTCCGTCGAGTACACTTTCGATTTTAAAGTCAATTGCACTGTAGCACTCGACGAGTTCAATAATTAAAATGCTATTGTTTCATTCATAACGATTGTGTCGATAGTGGCATAATTCAGCGTTTAATGTTCGAGTGCCGAGTGGAATAGAAACGGTTTGCCGAGTTTTGTAACTGAGTGGCTTATGGCAATAAAGGCTCTATCGCTGTGGTAATTTACACGATTTCATTTGTTGTGTTTTTGTTGGAATCATTAAAAAATTTGCTTGAATGGAAAACTTTACTTAGGGGTATATTCATTCAATATCTTAAACCTTAATGAGTAAGAAGCATTTTTCTTAATTTAATGGCATTACAAGAAAATGGTTCCTGTAATTGCTAAACAAAAGTCGATATTTTTACGAAATGACACGTCCACTTCACAATATGTAAATGAACTCATGCATAAGTTACTTAAAAATCATTTTCATGTAAAAAGGTTGTGACTATAACTAATAATTTTACACTAGTTTAATTCAGATACAGTAGATAAGCTTTACATACTAATTGTAATTCGGTTGTATAAAAATTTTAGATAAGTAGGTACATTATATAATCGTAAGTAATATAAACGAAATATATATGAAACAGTTTTGTTTTACCTTCCCTATTAACGAAATATATGAAACCGTTTTGTTGTAAGTACCTTCCTAATTTGAACTGATTTTTAAGTGTTTATCCCTGCATAATATTTACATTATATTATTATACCTAGCACTGCTGTTTAGCTCACATTAACCAGTGATATTAAGAAACGCGAGCAAAAATTGTAAAAACAATTTTTCATAAAAGACAGTGTTATCAAATGGTTGTTATCATCGATTGACCGCTATCGCCGCTGCAAACCGCGCTACACACTATTGTGTTTATGTTCTAAGCCGGTTTGCGCAAGCAATTTGTGCAATTATTTGTGTAACCAACCTGTAAACACAGCGACTTCATTTGGTGGCCGTTTTAGAAAGGTTAAATGAAAATTATTAGTGATTGATTAGAGGAATGTAGAAATACGTTTTCGTGGAAAAAAAAATTATCCAGCTATGAAAAACTATACATTAGATAAAATATTTTAAAACAGGCGGATAATATTGTGTATATAACTGTTTCCTTAAAATATTGGGTTAAGTATACCTAAATAAAATTCGATGAACTTGAAACTACAACACCAACCAATGCAAAGGCTTCAAAGCTGTACAAATTGAAGTCGTATACCTACATTTCGTAATAAGATAAAAAATGAATTGCATCTAAAAGCATATAAAATCATTTTGGCGCAGTGTGATAAGGTTTCCCGTCACGATCACATCACACGAGGTGTTAATCAGCAGACGCTGGAACTTTATAACTTCCAACATGACTTTTCTCTTTAATTTTGTACACTAGTTATATATTTAACTTAAGCCTGCTGTTGCCAAGAACCCGAAAATATTATATTAGAATTTGTTCTACGATAAAAGCTCAAACGAAATTAAATAATACGTAAACGTTTTCCTCTAGATTTAAAAACTTTCTTTGTCGTATTTTGTTTGTAGGATACATAAATACTTCGAATCCCCATTAAAATCTAGCATTGATATATAGATCAACTTATTCTTCAACAGACAATATTCAAATCATACATAACACTACTATAACTAAAGCAGATTCAGCACTAATATTTTCGTTCCCACAACCGGAGGAACTAAGGAGGCTAAATTTACAACGCCCAGGAGGTGGGTTCACGAGAAATTACCTCAGATCCCAGTAATTGATAAGCGGAAACCAAGAAATCGTTCTGAGAATATTTCTCTAACCTTTGTATAATACGATATTTTCACCAATTATGAAGTTATAAGTGAAATGTGTGAATATAATTTGATTGGCAATTTGAAAGAGCAATTTTCTTTGATATTTTTTAGAATTTTTGGATATTGAGATTTTATAGTACCTAAACGATAGATTTATAAGGTAACATTATTGTAAAAAATAGTATTGTTATGAGCGAAATTTAATTGTTACTGTTAGGTCTTTGAAATCTTTTTCGAGATACTAGAAAGCACGTTTTGTTAATTCATAATGCCCATTTTTTATATAAAAATACTAGTTTATAATCAAAACGAATAGCCATGGTCATAAAAGCTAGTAAATAGATATTATTTATATACAAAACCTGGATCTTTTGGCAAATGTAAAACAAAAGTACCAGGGGAGCATGCACAAAAAGAAGTTATCTGGCACGCCACAAGCAAGACCCCTTTCCACACCCCACGCCAATATCATTCAAGGAATGGCTCTTAGGGCTACCCTTAGTATTTTATGCCTATAAATATAGAATACAGTATACATGGCATTTGGAAAATACATAGAAATTAGATATTTCAGAGCGTTATTTGATAGGTATAGGTATTTTTTTTTAGTATCGATAAACATTAGTTTTACTATAACTATGACCACTGTATTTATAGGTATAAAAGAAGTAATTATAATTACGTATCCAGTATATATAATTTAATATAACTGTCTATATCTCAGTTTAGCTAATATAAGTATCATAATAACATTTTCAACCCTAGTCGACAATTTAAGGCAAGCAAAGACAAGGTTCGCGCCTCACGTCAAAGTGAAATGGAAAAAGGTAGCGCCAACTGTCGACCCCAGCACCTTACATAGTATACTTGAATGTGTGAATAGTTCCAAATAACACGTCTTTTGCGAGAGTATCTAACTGTTTGTGAATATATATAGATAGTGTTATAGTTTTTAAATCTGCAGGGTTGGATAAGAATAGACAGTGATGTTGAACTGAGTTTTAAAACACACTTTTAAAATATTACTATAATTTTTTCGTGTATCAAAGGATATTATTTTCTCTGTTATAGTGCTTTATATCTGACTTAGTACTTTGTATGCTTTTATGCACAATATATATGTTGATACTTGATACGGACATAAGGAAATACAATTTGCAATTGAATCAATGATTTTATCAATTCTATGCTGCAATAACAATTTTTGAAGTGAAAACTTCTTTAGCGGCGTTGGGTATAAAATCTTAAACTCGCGTCAGGACACGTGGCCTGATCGAAAAAGCGTAAGACGGATATTTTTTTTTTTTTTTTTTTAGCCCTTACATTCCATGCGTAAGACGGATACTATTCCAAAATATCAAACATGCTGAACGTTAATAATCAAGTTTTCACTTCTGCCGGCACTCCCGGAGTGCACCCGTCTTTTTTTTTTTTGTAAAAAAGTTACACTGCAGTATTGTGTATTCTTCTTCGTCTAAACACTCTTGTCAGAGCGGTCGTGGTCATCATGAGGTTTTGGGGGCTCGAATCGAGATTGTATATAACCAGTAACAATATTTAATTATTTTTTACTGCAGAAAGTTATGACCATCTAACAGCACATACCTCGCTTGTGTTCTTCAGTGGGTCGGTTCAACTGTGGTGGCAGTGGGGCCGGTATAGCAGGTGCTGCAGGAGCGGTTGGTAGTCCAGGGTACCACCAGCCCGTCGCGGCCTGACCATTGAACATCCTTAGCTTCTCGTACACGCTGTCGTTTTGCGCTGATGCTGCCTGTTCCTTCTGGGACGCGAGGTTCCGGAGCACGCGGTTTATTGATGATACCTAGAGAAAGTATTGGTTTAGTTTTTGTGAAGAAGGAATGAATGGAAAGTAGGTAGTTTACTGTACATAACCGGCGATGCAAATATGTTATATTGTTTATCAATATTTGGTGTATAGTGTTATAGCTATGATGTCTTTATTATATCGATATTTAGTTAGTGTAATGTATTATGTAACAGTACCGTGTACAGATTAGAGAAATAAATAAACATTTAAATATGAATTATCAGTTGTTTTATTGTCATACGAAAAATTGCACACGAATCAATCTTAGTATGTACATATCTAGTTAACATTTTGTTTACACTATCTATTGATCGCTGCACATATATACAATATACATGTTCTAAAGACAAAAGCGCCCCACCGCCATCTATTAGAAACCAGTAAACAACTATTAATAGGAAACAAATTGCTATCCACCCTAACTTGTAGGTAGGTACGTGTAATTTAAAATTTAATATGATTACTAAATTCCAATCGGGAGGCTCAAAGGGACACAGATTAGGGCATCCCTCCCTCACCCCGCACCCCTTCAGGGCCTAAAAACCCCAATATCCATCTACTTTCGGCGAAAAAGCACGCATGCGTAAAAACCTGAGTCACGAATGTAACCTATGTATATAGCAGAGATATAAAGTACTAGATAGGTTTATATTTATTTATATAAAACAAATGTGCCCCTGACAACGCGAATGCTTATGGGCGGCGGGCATCACTTTCCATCAGGTGACCCGCCTGCTCGCTTGCCCGCTTAAGTATAAAAAAAAAAATGTTCTGTGACATCTAGAGAGGGAATAAGTTATAACACAAACGCACAACATATTTTTAATTTAATATTATTCAATAAGACCTTCTTAATATTGTATCTAGACTATTAAAAACTATTAATTATACTGAAATCGTTAAAAGAATGAGATAAGAAGGAATAATGTAGAGTTCATTGCTTCGTACTTCCTTTAAAAATAAATACTGATAAGGCACGAATCCTTGCGGCTTCTAGTTTATTTATAATCTATGGTCTATATATTATAGAGAACTATGTACGTATAGACACCGCGGGGCGTCCCTAGATGATAATATCTATGTTTTTCCGTTGCTATTGGTAATGGTGAAATATTTTTCCGTATAAAACGAAAGGTTTGGTAAAATAGGATTAATGTGAAACTGTGTAACATGAAAGGAATAAGAAGCTATTAAACTTAAGTAGTACCCATTTTGAATTATAAAAGAAAATAAATTTTATTAGATAATACTATCTCGCTACTCGTACTCGGTACTCTAAGGAGACCTAAACCTAACAAATCAATCCTATTTCATACAACCTAAAATCCTAACAAATCAATCCTATTTCATACATTCGGGTCAAAAAATCCTAACAAACAAATGGCATATTCTGCAAACCTGAAAAGTATCCCTACAAAAAAAGTACATACTTAGATAAAAAAACAATGCTCCTAAATTCATACGCTATACATAGATAGTGTAAGGAAAATCGTAATTAACCAGTTTATCTTAATGGCAATCAAAATGGCGTCCATATTGGACCAAATGTAACACCGGTGTGCTAATCCTGTGTTTCACTAATGGACGCACCTTTCCGAACATCGAGGTATTTACTGAATTTTGATTTCAGTATTCTAATTGTATAATTATTTTCAGTCTTGTGCTAATTGTATATTTTCAATACAAATGTACCAATTTTAGATTTTAACGCTAAGCTATCAAAAACTATGTTTGCTATTGGTAGAGTAGTTTTGATTTGTTGGGAGCTTGAGTTTCGTCGAAATATAGAAAGGATAAAAAATATTGATACTTATAGGTACGATATTATTTGGCATGTTCACTTTGTTACTAGTTTGCTTGATAAATATTCTGAATTCAAAGGATTAGGAGAGAAAATGTTAATAGATTAAAATAAAAAATAACAGATACGATATGCATTTATTTTTTAATTTCAATTCAAGAAAACAATTTAGATACCTATATAAAATAAGTATTTTTTATTAGACTAAAGCCGTGAGAACTATTCAAAATAACTTGTCAAAATGTAGTCTATGAAAAGGTCAAGATTTAATGCTGATTGACTTATTTATTTTTATGTTCGTATAAAAATAAACACTAATATTTTAATACTTAGAAACATGAATGAATGAGGTTCTTATCATAAACATTTTGTAGACATAGCAATTGGAATTAGAATTAAAATATAATATTATTATGTTAAAAGTATTACAATAATTATTCTACAGGAATAATAAAGTAGGTATAATA
Source organism: Colias nastes (assembly GCA_907164665.1). Classification (NCBI taxonomy): domain Eukaryota; kingdom Metazoa; phylum Arthropoda; class Insecta; order Lepidoptera; family Pieridae; genus Colias; species Colias nastes. The sequence goes on along the minus strand of CAJQZM010039069.1, from coordinate 13,943 downwards.
TAGGTAGAAGTCGTATTACTTAATGCATAATGTTTTGAACAATTAAAAATTTCTAGTATCTAGTATAATATTTAAGACAGATAATTTAATCAAGTATAAAATACAATTAAAATGTTAATCCTCTAATCCTAATCCTTCTCGAAAATTCAAATTCGATTTTTGAAATAACAAATAAGAGAAGCATTTCAAACGTGTTTTGCATCTGACAGCTCAATGGCCAATCAGATAGAAACGCGTGCTCCTATTCGAAATTTAAATTTGAATTCCAATAAGAGAAAAACTGTAAAATCTTTGAATAATAATTGATTGTTAAATTGGATTTGTTTATGGAATAAAAATAGATACTTCAAAGATTGTAAAACAAATAGATATACCTATGGCAGTAAAAGGTAGAATTTAAATTTAGAATTTTTAATCTGTAATTTGCTTTCATGTTATTTGAGTCATTCTTTTTTACATTTCTTATTTTAAAATCAGTTTGAATTAAAAAGGTCTCAAATAGTAAGCTTTATTAGTATGGCGGTTACGTCTTTACAAAACTAAAGTGAGCACATTAGTATCCACTGATGTATGCTATTAAAAAGTAAAAACTTTCGTAGGGTGTAAAGGGGAATTTGAAAGGGGCCTACAGAGTTTTCAAATATTTATACTTCGTTTAATGTTTTAGAAATATTAATATGATTTATAACATGCCGTTAAAATATAAAAATGTATTTTTTTGTATGAACATTTAAAAATAGAGCTTTATAGTTTACAGTAGTAAGAGTGCCAAATATTAAATTGCCTATTGGCTCATTTTTTTCATTCATTTTACCTCGGATATGTGTTCTTGTGATTTTGTTGATTTATATACTTAGATTTTTTATAAATGTCGCTAATAATGAAGTGTTTTAACCACTATTATTTAAACTCCCATAGTAAAGCCTAAAAAACTAATTTGAGCACTTCCCTAACACCAGCTGTATTGTAATAACTTTAAATTTAATTAAATATTAATGAAATCGTGAGGTGAAGCCTAAAATCCGTCAACTACCGAACTTATGAGACGTTCTGAAATCAGATACTTACTTTAACTGACAGATACGTAGAGAAGCACAATATTAAATTACACATATATCTAAGAATTTTTCGATTAACATGACGATTAAATTTATCCTGTAAACATTATCATCTCTATAGGTATGTTATTAATATAAAAAATAATAAACAGATAAAAAATAAAAATAAAAAAGCTAACGTGTAACGGAATTTTGCAAAGTATAGGATTACAACACGGCACGCAAGCACCCAAATATGATGAAAAACAACAATATTTATCCATCACATTAACGAGGCTTGAATGAAAGCTATTTATGGAAGTGTTTGGAACACGCAACTAGCTGGAAATAGTCACAATACAAGTATAAAAAACTAAGAAGGAAAAATATGAACAATTATGCATGTAGAGTCATTTTTACTTCATTGTTTTAAACTTTGTTTTGCCCGAGTAAAACAAAGCAAATCCATAATAATTTAGTACTACATATTTGATCCAACTAAGAATACGAGGGACTATCGCCCAATATAATTTGAAATACATATTATATGAATTACGTAAAACCTTACATATCTAATATATTGTTTATTATTAACGGTTTATTTTATTTTTCGTGGCTCTATCATCAAATTCAAACTTCATTGCTAACTTGAATTTATTAATTATCACGAATTAACAGCAATGACGTCAAATTAAGGCGCTATCCTATCCTTAGCTGAACCAAAACATTCTTAGATTCCTGAACGCACACCGTGTAAACCACCCCTAACAGACCCGTACGTTCCTACGTCACGGTGACAGTTGACAGTTGACAGGTGTCAGTGGACGCGCGCGCGCATCATTACCGCGGACACGGCGATAGATCATCTCGTCGATATCGTGATAGATCCGCCAATATAGGTGGTCCTAACACGTGAGAACAAAAGGCCCTGTCGCCTATTATAGTCTGTCTTGTAAATTATCGATAGGCCTGTTAAGTAAATCGGACGTGAAATTAACAAGGACTGTGTGTTCGATATTTTGTGGTGTAGGATATTATACCACATTATACAACCTCATCACTTTTAATGATCCTGATTTTTTATATTCATTCATTAACCATATTATATAAGTGTATTTTAGGTGCCAAGCTAGCGCATAAGAGTTTATAAAAATGAAGTTTCCATAGCTTAGAAATTGATGCCTTTTCCAGTTAAAGGTTGCCTATGCTAGAGTGTATAACCATAACCAAATATACAAGTATATTTTTAATACACTCAGCTACAGACAGAGGAAAACCTCCCCAAAATAACAAAAGAAATGAAAGCGACAAAAAGCTTTTTCAGTATCAAAAACGTAGCGCCATTATGCCGAACGAAAATTCCGTAAGGGTCGCGACCCTTGGAATTAGAATTACTATTACCTACATTGGCATTATCTAGGGGAGACCGGGTACAAAAGTAACACTTTGTACTTTGACCTTGATTTCTGACTAGGTGTTACTGTTATCATTATATTAATATAACCATATATAAATTCAGTTCATATTCTTTACACTAGCAACTCGATTTATTATAGAATGTTGTTTTTTATATTAATTAACGAAATTTAAAAAAAAATCGTCAATTGTTACTTTCGACCCCGTAGGCAGGTCAAAAGTAACACGTTGTGGGTCGAAAGTAACAAGACCAAGGGGATTGGTAATTAATACAATATTATCATGGTAAATCAACAAATTATTTATTAAAAGACTTTGTATTAATAACACAAATCAACTTATGTATTTTAAAATATATTATACTTAAACAAAACAGATCAATAAAAAATATTCTTAGTTTAATGAGATCAACTAAGCTAACCATTATTTTATTCATATTTAAAAATTCTGCATCCCGCATCCATTCACTAGCA
>CAJQZM010039067.1:25545-53280 GCA_907164665.1 Colias nastes | reverse complement strand
GACATTAATCCCAAAATTAAATAGTCCCCTCGATTTGCAGACCTTTTGAAATTTTCTTGAAGGTGAAAAAATAAAAAAAAAAACATTTTTGCAAATTGCATAAAGTTCCAGATCGCGTATGAGGTTGCAAATTTGTAAATGCATAGGAATAGATGTTTTCGAAGTTTGCAACCAAGTTCCAAAACTTTTGTAATTATTCCGAGACCACCTTACTCGAAAAAATGACCACGAATTAAAAATAATTATAAATAAACATGTTCCGGTCAACGAAAAAGGTTGCAAATTTATACAACCGTTCGGTATATATTTCCGATATCTGTGTCAATTTTGCAGAACTTTTGGAATTTTTTTCACGACCATACAGCAAAAAATAATTTAATTGCAATTTTAACAATGTTCCGTACACCTAGATTGGTTGCAAATTTAATACGTGATATGAAATATTATATCGAAAACTTCCCCAAGTTTGCAGAACTTTTGGAATTTTTTTCACGACCATACAGCAAAAAATAATTTAATTGCAATTTTAACAATGTTCCGGACTGCGGACAAGGTTGCAAAATGAGATTTATTGTCGTCCCAATGTACCATTCACTTGACCAAAGTTTGAAAACTTTTGGAATTATTGTTAAATTCTCGATTTTGAATGTCGATTCTGACTGATCTATAATATGAAGTTTAAAGCATTATGAAGTTACTTCCAAAGCTTTGCTTTATTTAAAACTTTACAGTTTCGCTAAATCAATCTCATACTTACATACTTACTACAACAAATGGTGCAAAAAATATGGAGTCTTTTCCCTTAATACATCTTTGTAATTAATTGCTTACTCCTTGTTTGCGAAAACGTGGCGAAAACCATGTAACTTCGTATAATTTTTATTACGTGCAAAAATAAATGTAACAGCATCTAAGTATAGGTACTTAAAGCAATAATTCACCCTTAACGCAATCCTGGAAACAATCAGTTAAATTAATTCCTTTAGTACTTTACAGTAGTCAGTACCTACTATTTAGTACATTTTCTCCTTTATACACTAATGAAATTAAATTAATATAGAAGTGGTTTAGGCTAAGCACAATAGATGCTTTGAGTGTTTGATTTAGAAGGAGGAATTGTTCACATTTCTACGCACGAGGAGTGACTAGGATAATATCTAGTTAGAAAAATATATTCTTCAGAGAAGAACTTACTCGGTCTAATAAGTAACAACAAAAAGAGCACTATCACGAGAAATCCTGACTGAAGAAGTTTTTGAGACTATTCCTATTATACCGAGAGAAGGTATATTATTTATTTATAGTTTCTCATTTCTGTACATTCACCTATTTTTAGACTACAAAAACCTGCGAGTTGCGATGTTATTAAATTAGGAAAATGACGTTTTAGTCGTCAAGAATTAATTCCATTTGCTGCCGTATCTCATAGAGAATTAAAAAGTAAAAAAGGTATAAAATAAAGCACCCACATAAATTAACATTTTACTCGTTTAAAAAATCCAGATTGGATACTGTCGTTAGACACGTATTGTGGCTGGGAGAGGGAATAAGGGTGTATGCAATTAATTAAGTGGTACTGTTCGCAAATATTTGCCTAATGCTGGATCCAGAACGAGCGAAGAATTCAGGTTAAAGCTTTGTACAAAGGCAATTAATGATGCAGAGGATGTTATGGTATTTTAGCCTTGGTTGATTGGCTATTTTTCATAATTAGCATTTAGCTTTTCTTGTGTGATATACTTCAATCACTTGCGGTACCCTTTCCATTTTAACAATAGGTATCTATAAAATAGAAGATTGAAACTATGTTAGACGATCGATACAAATAAACTTAATAATTGTTGTGGGATTGGATAGACTTGGGGTAAACCCTTTAATGTATAAAATTCCAATTCAATAGCAGTTCGTCTTTCCTCGCAAGTGTTTTCTTAGTGAGGTATCGCCCTAATGCGTTTTGAGTATCGCCATTTTCCTTTGTGTGGCTCTAAGAGTTTAATGTACAGATTTCAAGCTTTCTATGTAATATCTCTCTTTACTTTTGGTATTAAAATTGTTAACTGTATGAATAAATTGTAATCGAAATGAATGTCTTCCACAATGGTTGCAAATATCTAGTCATTTAAAATTAAATCTAAACATTATAATAAATATTTCAGTAGGTATTAAAAATGAAAAAATATTTATATTGGTTTCAAAACAAGAAATACATTTTTTTAAGTTTTATAATGCTTTGTAGGAAGATTTTACCTAATGAAAATTATTAAAGGAAATTGCACAGAAGATTGGAAATTTTCCGGAAACCTTACGGCGATTTAAACTGTCAATCACGGAAGGTCCTTCGGAATGATCGGGCCAGTAAGTCATAAATGAATAGTAGAACATTGTGGTAGAACAGTAGATATTGCGAGAAAAAATCTAGTTAACTATATACCTACCTATTTTATAAGCTCAGCTGTTAACCATTTATTTGTCTTAAATAACGAAAACGTATGTTATAAAAATTAATTGATTTATTAATATTATTTCTATTATAAGAAAAACGTGTCTGAATTATAAATATACATCATATATTATCAGATTATGCTAGACAATAAATTTAGCTATATTACATTTTAAAGTTTTACACCTTGAGTGAAAATGTCACGTTCCAACCATTATTTTAAATATGTACGGGGTACGTGAGTCAGACTTTTCTAAATGGCCTTTATGTACTATCTCTTCGAAACCACGCTTCGAACTCAATAGTATTGGATTGATAAAAGGTACCCCTTACATTCATATAAAATGTATGTGAAGCAGGAGGAAATGAGTGTTTATTCCTGTTTGTGACACTTTATAACTGTTTGTAAATTTATCTTTGTTGTTTGGTAATTAAGAATAGAAAGTCAAGAATTTTACGACCTATCCATTAACATTCATACTAATTATACCGCTACAATGACAACACTCGTCAATAGCTTATGCAAATGCACACGGTTGACGATGGCGTATGTACACTGCAATTAATTAGATGTCCGACATTTGTGTTGTGAATAGGATCGAATATAATAGCTAACAATAATATGCGATCACATTAGACTATTTTACTTAAATTTATAACTGAATTAAAAATATTTAGACGACTGCTTAGTTTAGCAATATTTAGTTGGGATCCAATAATATGAAAGCTTGACCATTTCGTATTGAAACATGTTAGTGTTGCTTAAAACAGGTAACTTGCATTATTTATATTTTTATGATAATTTACAAAGCAAAGCTTCGTTAAAATATGTATTACTTTTAAGTCCTTCTAAAATAATTTTCATGATACAGGTTTCTCTTAGAAGCACAACTCAGCGGACTTTGTTAAAGTAAAGTTTTCTGTCCTTTCCGACGAATAATTTATTCAGAGGGTTTTAAAAGCGAGGTCGGATTTAGCAAAATGTGTCTTAATATCGAAGAACTTTAAGAATTAAATTTGAATTTTATTAATGTTCACAATGGACTGAAGCGTTACGCCTGGAAAAACATACCTAACACAGAAGTGTCTATCTATATTATGTTATACTAGCTGTTGCCCGCAGCTTCGCCTGCGTGGAAAAGATAAATTTACATGATACAAATTTTCATCCCCTATTTTACCCCTTTAGGGGATGAATTTTCTAAAATCCTGTCTTAGGGGACGCTTACGTTATGACATCTACCTGCATGCCAAATTTCAGCCCGATACGTCCAGTGGTTTGGGCTGTGAGTTGATAGATCACTATATCAGTCACCTTTGAGTTTTATATATATAGATTTATCTAGAGCTTTCGTATTCCGGTATCCATTTTAAATTTATAAATATTAAAATCAAAATTTCACGAAAAATTTAAGTGTTCAAAGTAATTAAGTTTTTAAAATTTATACTAGGTATATTATATTGGTAAGTACTTAAATACAGCTATTTATCTTATTTTAGAAAGGTAATGAACAAAAAATTCGAGATCATTGTAAATATCCTAAATGTACACTACACTACACTACTACACTGAATATTTTCTCAATTTTTGAAATTGGGAGTTGTTCGTCATATCGTTTTCATGTTCTCGTAGAGCTTCTTCGTACAGACAAATAGAGAATATTATTTTTATATTTCTTCGGTCACTTATCTGCTGAATCTATTGAACAATTTATTATTAGTATCAATTGATTTTATTAGTGAGTTAAACCAATTGTAACGTGACATTAATATAATTGGCTCTTTGGATCTTTCACAACAATGTTTCAGAACTAATTGAAATGTTGAAAAACATCAAATAATAGACATGTAAATTATTTATATAGGTAGGTAAAATACATGTACCGTATGAAGATACGAAGTAGATACGTAGAGATAAAAATTGCTCCATTAATCAGATGAAAACGCTTGTCAAAAAATATTCATTTGCTGAAAGCATGGTTTTTTAATTAGTGAGTAGGCAAATATGTGAAATTTTTATTTGAAAATATCTATATGTATACCTGTAACACTTCTAGTAAATACCAAACACATGATGATGATGATAGATAATATAGGACCTACACTAGTGTGTGTGTGTGTGTTGCCACACTAGATATATTATTATGTCTTTTAAAGATTACGTCTTATTATATTCTGCTTTCAATCTATTTGGAAAAGGCGTAGTTCATTCGACATAAATTAATTGGAATAAGTAAATCTTTCCGAAAAATTATCACGAAACAAGTTTTAAAATGATCGAATCCACGCTTTGTGGTCGTAAATCTATTGAAAACGATCGGATTACGAGCTCAATAATTTGTCGTTCTATTCATAAAATAAAATGTTTTATATATTATTGAATCGAAGTAGTCCTTCTTAAATCTATTCAACATTCACGTAGTACTTACAATAAAATTGTAGTACCTAATACTTAGGTACACATATAGTATTAAGTACCATATAAGTGTATTTTAATAAAAGCTTATAATTTATATTTGCAACTAAAGAATAACGACATATGTTTTAACATAGCTGTGATTAAAATATAATCGAATACCTAAGTAGAATAGAGCTACTTATATAATGTAATTTATAGTTTCAACTTTCAAGTGTGCAACGAAAAATATCGTACGGTGGGACTGGGGTAGTACCATGTTTCTTTCTAAAGATTCACACTTGTAACAAATGAGTATTGTTCTCAGAAAAGTGCTTCCTGACCTTCGGGGTCGTTTTATAACTCCCCAACTCGAACATTCTTTAACTTGAGAACTATATTGTAGTTTCCAGTTGAACTTCGCATAGGTACAGACTTTAAGATTAATGTTTGTTCCTGAATCGAGACTTGTTACTGTAATTTAAATAACATAGTAATTGTGTGGTTTGCGTCTTATCTGTTTGACTAACCTAACCAAATGTTGTATATTCGAATATCGTGTTTATTATTATTTCAAATTAAAAATACTGCTTTGTTAGAGAATAGATGAATTGAAGCATTTTTTTATCATTTATTTCTGTTTGGTGGATTAATCAGCATTATAAATGACGATGATAAAAATCCGTTTTAGATTTAAAAATTTCTCAATAGAAAATATATTTTTAAATTTTCTTTTGATGTACTGAGATTATGTGCTTGGTCGAAGAATTCGATATGAGAATAAACTAAACTGAAGTTTTGGATTGATTACTTATGTATCTGCTCAAACACCTGGTTCTTTGTCGGGAACATATTGTGCACGGTTTTACAATCACACAACACTTGCATTGTAAAACATATTGGAATACAAAAAGGCATTGCATTTCGAAACATTCGTATCATCATATTTTATTTAGAGTGGAAATTTTTCCAACTTGAATTTTACAAGAGTTTCAAAACAATAAATGAGTGTTATCAAAGTCACGCTGCAAAGAGGATTTTTCTTTGTAATTTAAACTCGGAAAACAAGTAAAATTGCAACTTCTTAACCCATTTATTGTCCTGTCTTCTTCTTTATACGTTTAATATGTGTGTCTGTGATATCCTTGCTCCTAAAGGAATTAATTCATTAGGTAGAGTAGATAGGTATGAAATATTTCAAAAGAAAGTCTTCTCCGTCGATATGTTATCGTATGAGTTAATGTCTGAATGAAGAAAAGAAGAAAATTAAGAAATTCTAAATTTTGTTATTAATTAACTGAAATTAAAGTAAAATCTTGTATAATCCACACCAATTTATGTGCGGATGTTAATGTAGTAATTTAGGAATCTACATTTGCGTAACAAATGAATGGTTTAACCACAGATAATATAATACTGTACATATTTCGTAACTATATTATACAATTCTGTGCAATGTGAGGATTTAGGGTAATGTTAAACTGTCTGAAAGTGTGTCAGTATTCATCCACATAACGCCAGGAGTGCGTGTGTGCACTATAGATCAATTATTCAACGGTTGCCGCGAAGCGTCACCGTTTAAATGATGCAGGGTTGCTAGGGCATGTGTTGTAATTACCCTATCAGTAATGCCCAGAATATTTAAAACATTGTAAGAAGTTAATCTACTGATGTTCAATTAACTCAATTAACACACTATATCATGCATAAATCGAGTACGGAGTACGGACTAATTTTTTCTTAATTTTTTACGAAGCGAATCCAATATATAAATTCATTTCTTTTTAATTACTTTACACAGCACTCAATGGAAAAACTACGAGAGTATTCCTACAATTCCATTTAATAAAATCAACATCCAGAGTTCAGGTAGAAGTTAAAAAAGTGCACTATAATAGTGACTCTTCATAAGTAAAAAGCTTTCGCGTTAACCCTGTATCAAGTTAGCAAACCTTTGTCCCTCGAGAGTCGAGACATCAGTCTCGGATCCAATCCTTGAATACCAAAGGTCACGAATCCCGTTGCTACGAGTCAGAATTTTCCCAAGCTTTCACTTCCCAAACCGTGTCAATAAGTGGATTAGTTTTTGCAGGTTTTTGCATATAATTTTATGGGTTATTAGAAACAATTTTTTTGTAACAATAAAATATTTACTGCTTGTATCTTTTATTAAGAAATATAACCATATCTCCCGACCTATAGTAGAAGGTAAACATCTCCAATAACATATTTATGAAATATATTCTGAAAGTTCTGTAATATACGCATACTTTCTATACTTAATGCTACGTACGCTTGATATATGTAGAGATAAAATTGAACGATAAAAGAACTTCATGTACTAAAAGTATCTGAGTTATATTACTTTGCAAGGTAGAGAGCTTTGAGCAAATATTTAACGGGAGCAGAAATGCGGTTTCAGGCAGCGCAGTAATGTACGACCCAGCGTTCCTTACAAGCAATATATTAGTAAACCTAGCATCTGTTAGGAGACAGCAAAAGATTCCTCGCTAGGATTTATCGGAAGTAATATTTTTGACAACAATGGGCACAAGTCGACATACATCTTTGAACAGTGGGTTTAGGCACTTAAGTGGATTAAACGGCTAACAATGGCGGTTTATTGCGTACAGTACTTCCCGTCGCCTTCAGAACAACCACCATAGCTCCACGTTAAGTAACGACACATGACATGATGACTGTTTACAAATTGTCAGTAAGCTTTCGTTAAATACAACTTTATACATAACTATATCAATCGAAATGACGTCCTAAATTAAGTATCAATTCTCATTATTTCTAATTGGCTCTAAAAATTAAAGAATCCTTAAAATATGGGATTTGGTTTCAAAATATTGAGCTGATTTATAATGCTTGAAACTAGCTAGATCGTATCTGTATTAGATTAGTGTTTAGCTGCGAGGATACAATAATCGCTCGTGAGAATTTGGGAGGTTTCGTGGTGACGTCAGAGGGGCGCGGGGCGGGCGAGTGGCGGGCGAGTGGCGCGCGCCGCGACACCAGCCCGGCGGCTGGCTATGCCTCTGCATCTACAGGCATATCTGTTGATCTGTTGCGCGCCGAGCGCGGAGGTCGCGCCACGATCGCGCCGCCCGCCCTCTACAGCGCGTAAACAAAACATAACGCGACCACGGACCTTGTGCACGGTCACGGCTAAGTCACCGCCTCTCATCATAACTTTCCTTGTGATTTTATTTCCTTGATATGTTTTGAGCGATCCGCGCCAGGGGTAAACGGCCCGACGAACGCCCACGGACAGTAGTAAATAGTGTCGTAACTCCGCCGCCAGACTACTATCAGGGGATGCATCGTAAATGTACAGTAATAATTAGGTATGTAATGGTCACACATACTGAATGTCACTGAGTTTTATCGCATTGAAGTGAATTGATTTAATTTTATATTAACGCTGAAAATAGAAGTGAAGGTTTCTTTTCTTTTGGAAATTTATTTTTTAGTCAAAATAAAGTCACACCCAAAATGATAATTAATTTATCTACCTATTATTAAAAATAAAATTTATAACTCACTTACATAGCTTATTATATTACATTATAGCATAGCAAATTTACATTATAGGCCAAAGCATTTTTTTTACCTTTTAAGGCTATTATCGGACAGAGAATACAATGAAATTAAAAAAAATGTAGAGCCCAATTGCAATGTTTAAGAGTTAGAGATTACACTTTCATTTTAACAAAATACTAAATTGACCGAACATATATGTTATGTTCGTATGTGTATATTATACACATACTAACTTCACATATTAACTTCTACCAACTTTAGTTTTTAGCTCCGTGTCGATATAAAGGACGTATTGAATGCAACTTATCTACAATCGCCCGCGGCTCGTATGTACATGATTGCGAAATATGTTAAACCGTTGGGACTCGCTCATCTAGATTGGAATCGATTAAATAAAAAATACATTGAAAGAATCTAAAAGTAGCAAAAGCTGTTCAAAAAATAACATTGTAATATTAATAAAATTCTATTGGTACTATAGAAACCTCACAAAGTAAATTCGCGTGAATAAGCGAAATTATAATCAATATGCCTATTCGCTGAAGGCTTTAATTTGACTCACCCTTAATTTAAAGGACGCTATTCAGATTGAAGCCTGTAATTAAAGTCGACTTACAAGGCTCTAAGTCTCTACGTTGAGATTACAGTCGATGGCTCCGGACCGAAATCCAGTTATTCTGAGGATTTGCCGTCTCTTGCATTTAAATGTTTTGCTAAACATAAATTTCAATTGGTGTTGTTTAGCCTACTGCTGATTTGCAAAATTAATTGGGCAATATAAAGTCAAATCAGAATTTGGTGAAAGATGATTTTAATATAGGTAGAGCATGAAACCTTGTTGATATATAAATCATTACTTAAACATATATTGTTGACGAATGAACATTTTTGTTCTGGAAGTAAAAATAAATAAGAGATTACTATAAATATTTAAAAGTCTTAAGATTTCAAAATACATACGTTTCCAGAGTAGATATTATATAAGTAGAAAAATGGTATGATAAGTAACTAACACATGCTATGGTGTATAATAATAATAATAATTAGACATTACTTATAAGTCGGTAAGTACCTAACAGCTATACAAAGATCGTCGCCCAAATATTTATTAGTTACGAGAGTAAACGAAAAGCCTCCTTAATGCTCAAGTGTTACTTACTCTCATAACAATGATAATTAATCTAAGAACTAATTCTAATAACGTCGTCTGCGAAGGCGAGCATGATTTATCGGCCCACTTGTTTGTTGTTTCACGCTCGCGAGGATTTTATGACATTGTATCTTCTTCGGTAGGGAATCGTACAATTATTTTCGTGTTAAAATAAACGGACAACAAGGACAGCAAACAAGTACTAAGTATAAATGAAACTGCTGGTGTTATAATGTGGCTTCGAATGCGGATTCCAAAAAAGAAATATAAATTTAATGTGTCTGTAGTGAAGTTTCTCGGAGTAGACAGACAAGATTCATAGATACTTAACAATATTCCAGTTCATACCAGACATAAATTAGGTAGGACATAATAGGTAGGTACATAAAAACTACGTTAGATACTATCGTTCGCAACTTGATATATTTTCGAATTTAAAGTAGGTCAAACATTAGAGAGGTTCAGGCTTTATAATTAAATGGACGTGTTCCACAAAATATAGAATTTCAGTATTCGTATATTTTTTTTTAATGATGTGTACATCAATTAAAATCCATCTCTAGAAAAAAACATACCTCTTTAATCTCGTTACTTGCATTTTTTCCTCTACGATCTTTATATTTCGTAGCAGATTTGAACAACAGTTAGTATAAGTACATATTTTTTTGTACAGAGTTTCAAAACCAGTTTTTAGTTAGTGTTCTTAAACTGGTGTTTTCAAACAAATTTATATCCCAGTAGGTATGATTCTATGCACATGGTCACAAAGTCACAATAGAGTTATATTATGAATTCTGTTATACTGTTTGCTACAGAGCCGTATAAATAGCCTGAGGTAATGTAATCAAATAAGAGGGACGGAAGGAATTGTATAATATCTACTATTAGTTATTTCCTTAGGCACATATTATACAGGGTGTCCCACTGTTGGTATACTAAGCTCAAAGGAGGTTATAGTTTTGCATACGCTGAGTTCGTAAAAAATACTTATAAAATTCCAGACGCATTTTCTTTTCAAATAGATGAATTCTTAAAACTCTATGTGTACACCCATAACAAGCAACCCGCCCAACTTTACCACCAGCACGTGAGCTATTGTTTAAGATTATGTTTTCATAGACAAAATGCTCACATTAGCGAAGCGGTATATGCCGGCTGCGCGAAGCTAGAGAAGAAATCATGGATTTTCAGCAAAAATTTAGCAAAAAATTATGTTGTTTATGTATTTTTTACGTAATCAGTGTATGCTAAACTACAAGTCTCTTCGCGCTTAATACTTCGCGCAATAGTGGGACACCCTGTATAGGTACCTCTACCAAGCTTCATAATCTAAAAAAGCTCTGTTTATATTGCGAACTTATTCTGATTAATATAAATAGTAAGATAATGCATAAAAGCTTATGTTTCTTCAATCTTAATTCATCCATCGATGAATGAATAAATTTAATTCTTATGTTATTTTAAACCACGACATGATTGGCAAAGCGGTTTTAAGACCGCAAGCTCAAGTCGCTAGCTTCCAATATCGGAAATCTATTACACCGTATGTACTTATATAACCGCAAAAGCCGCTGTGAAACATGAGATTTGTTTTTACATCACTTCAATATAATTCTATCATGTGGCTTCGAGACATCGACGATTTGTGTCAACGTAAACATACGAAATCTAACTTTGTATCTATGCTATAACAATAAAAGGAAACAATACAATTGAACGATTCTAAATAATGGGTTTTATTTTTATAGAATACAATGGAACAAAACGTAGATAGTACAAATTGACGGTAATAAAGCATCGTTTATTGATCAGGATATCGTTAAAGCTATTTGTAAACTTCTATTTAATTTCGTAATAGCAAGCTAAATCAAGCGAAGGTTCACGTACTATGGGGTCTAAAAATTCACTACACCTACATCTACATAGTTAAAAACACAAATATGTGAATATTATAATTTATATCGAAAACTTCATTCATCATGATATGATTTACTATTGTTATTTTTTTCTCTTTCTATAGAAAATTTTAATTTCACGATCTTGATGAGTTCTTTCTTATTGTATTTTGAACAAACACATTAATGATTATAAGTTTAGTAAGTAGGTAACATTCAATGCAATATCGCCCTACATTCAACAGTGTTTTAGATAACCTAAATAGGAAATAGGAATTGAGCAATCAAATTACAATTCGGAATCTAACTTCATGCTAGTAACTAGTTGTATTTTTATTTGACTATTTTAACGAGGTTTTTTACGCATAGTAAAATACTATTTCTCGGAAACTACAAACGCCGCTGTACGAAATTCACGAAATTTAACGATAATTTCGAGGAATTTTAGTAACTGCGTTCACTCACTGATTCCCATAGGAATTAAAAGTTAAATATTCGTATTTTATCACTTTAAAGTATCGCTTGTATATAACATAAATATAAATATAAAAGGAAATAAAAATTTTAATATGTCTGGCATTATAATCAGTAACGATGGTGAGGTGGGGCGAAAAATATCAGTTCACAATTTCTTTTTGGTTGTTGAGCCGAATTAAAATAATGCTACAGTTTGAAAGTAATATAATTCGGGGAAATTTTGTCATTTGGGAACATTAAGATATTATGAATTCATTGGTGTTATTAAATTTCAAATTGAATATCTCTCAAAATTTACACTTAGATACTTTATAAACATCAAATTAATATATATTTTTTTAAATATTGATATTGACTAGGATTTTTTTTCTCTTTTCAGTGTTGTGTTTCTTATAATATACCTACCTATTTATTCCTAAATACAAATACTAACAAAAAAATTCAGCAATAAATACCTAGTACATTAGATATTAATCTCATCTCTATTAATAACGAATATAATAAATCATGGTAAAGGTCAATAATTTGCTAAAACAATTTAACAAGTGAGATTAGTTAACGGGTTAAGATTAATTGTCGCCAGGTGCTCTTGAACCTTAATTGTACAAAGTTAATATATTTAATTAATAATAATCAAGCCAAGGTTTGCAACGTTTGATCTGAAACTAAAAGGCTCTATAAATAGATGAATATTTAAATACTTAGGAAATTGTAAGGTGGGAACGGGCTCATTATTGTTAAAATAACATAACAATTCCACGGACTGAAATTTATGTTTACAGCTATTGAAAATTAAGTATGTGAGTATTTTACTTGTTATCTTTAAAAATAATTTTACTTGTAATGTGCAGAAACAAACGCCTTATTATAATTTTAATAATGTTTTGTCTATATTTTTAAATTAATTTGATATGTTTTGTATAATTAAATCTTATTAATTATATTCGAAAACAATACACATATAATATTAAAATAGTTTTCATAGTTGATGTTTGCAGCATGACAGTTTTGCGGTAAAATATCAATTTCGTGACATTAAATTAAGTTAAGTTGAATTATGCAATGAAGGTATTCATCTGAAATATATACCTATACCCTTACTATAGTACTATACCAAGTACTAGTTTAAATTATTAAAACACACAATATCTCCATTTGTATTCGGGATCCCTTACAAATGATTCTCAACTCTGCCGAGATTTCTTAAACAATTGAAAATCTTACGATAGAAACGTTTATAATATATTGTGTACTTTCAAATATTTTAAAATAGATATCATTCTTCATAATAACAAGTATGACCGCAATTATTGGGTACTTGAATTATATAATACATTAAACTCAATAAACTTCCATTCCTATTGGAAGATCCATTAATAAATTTCAAGTTAAATTTTATAATATTTTACCATAATGACGGATGTTGATGGAAACATTTTCGTCATCACAATATGTTAATATTAATAAACGCTAACGTCGACCAACATGGATCGTGTGATTCAATAGCGCTTCAATATAATATGATAAACGGTTCTAGAAAATGAAACACTGAATAATTAACTATGAAAACTCTTAGTTGGAGTGTCGTTTAATTATCGTGTCTATTCTAATAGTTACGGTGAAATTATTTCAGTTGAAAATATGATTTGATATTATAATTTCGCTAAAATAAAAAAAAAACTGCAAATGCTTTACAACAAAGCCCGCTCAAGAGAGAACTACAGTCACAAAAGCTTTATATCAATGCTTCAGAGCTTTTATTGAACATATTCCCATCTTCAAGATCATATTTGCACATCATTGCTCGTAGCAGTAAATAAAACGCACTCACAATGAATCGCTATGTTTCAGCGCTCGCAAATACACGTAAACATAAAGCAGTAATTGTTATATTTTAGTCAAAGTCTATACAAATTAAGATTTTCGCATTCACTAGGTTCGTGAAAGCGTGATATATGAAGTGTAAAGAATTTATGACTACAGATTCCGGGACAAACGAATGGCCGACCGCGGAACGGTACATGAATCCATTTGAGCGCAAATACCGATCCAATTATGGTTAGGTAATCCCGTCTAATCCACATTCACATTAAATATAGATGACACTTGATGGCAAGAATATAGATTTATCATTGTGTCTAGCGTTAAATAAATATTAAAGCTGTGATCACAGATGTTATCTTGTTTAGTTTATGAAAGGCATTCATGGCAGATGGGATGTGAGATGGCGTGAATATAACTTGAGAATCTTACAGCACACGCATTTATTATTTAGTAATGCATATTGTGAAGGTATGGGCGATATGTTAGTGTTTTTTTTTTTTTTATTAGAGTGGGCAAACGGGCTTGTGGAGCGCCTGATCGTAAGCGAGTCCACCGCCCATATTCATCTACAGGTGTTTCTGCAGATGCGTTGCCGACTTTTTGAGATGGAGGTACACTCTCTTCTTGAAGACACTCAAGTTGTAGCCATTAGGAAATGTCGCCGCGGGAAGGCTATTCCATAATTTGGTAGTGCGTGGTATGAAGTAAGATCTAAGTGGTGAGAATGAAACTTTGCCTTGTGTCGGGCAGAACGATGGTGGAATTCTGCGGCAGGTATCAGTTCAAACAACTCGTCAGAACACTTCCCATTGTACAGACGATAGAGTACGCATAAAGATGCGACGTCTCGTCGTAAAGCTAGTGAATCCAGCCGATCAGTAAGTGCTCGGTTGCCGATAACTCTGACGGCTCTTCGTTGCACGCTATCGAGTGGAAGGAGTTGATATTGTGGGGCGCCGGCCCAGAGATGGGAGCAGTATTCCATATGAGGCCGTATTTGCGCTTTATAAAGTAATAAGAGATGGCCTGGCCTGAAATACTGCTTGCTCTATTAAGGACGCCCATTTTTTTAGAAGCTATAGTAGCTTTGCCTTCCAAATGATAGCGGAACTGAACATCATCAGATATATCGACACCAAGAATTCCGATACTAGGCTTTATTGTCAGGGGAGTGTTCTCAAATAAGGGAGCTGTGAGAAATGGGGTTTTCTTGGCTGTGAATGTACATACTTGCGTCTTGCCAGGGTTAAATTGGACAAGATTTTGTCGACCCCACTCAGAGACTTCACCAAGGAGAGCCTCAATATTGGACACAAGTATGTTTCGGTTTGCATTGACGTGTTCTCGAGAAATATTTGGGCGGCCGGAATATATAGCATCTCCAGTACTGTCATCTGCATAGCAATGAATGTTACTGATTTGTAACATGTCATTGATATGCAGTAAGAACAGTGTGGGTGAAAGGACGCAGCCTTGAGGGACGCCAGCGTTGACAGGCAGCAGTACAGAGCTCGAACCGTCAACCAAGACCCGGATACTACGAGATGTAAGAAAGCTGGCAATAAAGTGTTAGTGCTTTAGATAGTTTAGATAATTTGGGAGGCGTGGAATATAGTCTGGAAATATAATTTATGTTTTTTACTTATGTTTTCTTCGCAGTTTGAAAAATAATAAAATCGTAAGTCGTTGATTATTATTTTGTTTACAATCCTCCACCTTATTATGTATATTTATCCGTTCTATATATTGTGCTTATAAACTCTAGTTTATTAAGATTTGGGCAATAATGTAGCAAACTTATCTTATACTTTTATGTAACGCTGTCTTTTTTTTTTGAATTATTTCAATGAGGTATTTGAGTTTACCGCTGTAATAGATAGCACAACTATATGTTTAACACCTAAGTTAAAACTTCATCGTTACAGTGAAACAAGATAGAGTTTGGTATCAGTTAGTTTCTACTCCAATACTCTTAGCTTCAGGAGCAACGATGCGTGGCCCGGGACTCGAGCTCAGCAGAAAAGTTCAGGCGCGTGGTTGTATTACGCTTCACAGATTAGAACATTAATCGTTTCCATCGAAACTAGCAGATATACGAGTGATAACAAGAAACTTTCATTCTCAGAATACTTCACTATATGAACTTTTTCATTCATGCACGGACACCTTGATTTATTTATTTAGAGCAGTTATAATTATTGTTTTGGAATCTAATACTAAATAGGATAAAGAGTGGCTTATAAAAAACAAAAACTTGTAAATTGTGGGCACAGCTTCATGTAAATAATTTAGTCATCGTAAAAATATCAACTCTAGATATATGTAGTCCATGCATTGTAATTCATTTGCGAAGTGTAAAAACACATTAGTGAAATATAGTTCCAACTCTTCTTAGAATTACAGAAATATTTTCAAACGTTTGAAAATTACGTAGTTTGACATGTGGGCTCGTGGAGAAAACAGGTGACTCAGTTCTCGTAGGTGGAGCGGGCCTGGAGCCGTTAACATATGAGCCGATGTAGTTGCAAATGGCTCTATTTTGAAATCGTATTGGTTAATATATTTTGTAAGTTTGGCTCGGAGCTCTATTTCCTTAGTTTAATGTGTAGACGCTGTATGTAGTTTAAATGGCACACTATATATACAGTATACGACGGCAGTAAAATATTCAGTGAATGCAATTTTCTGTCGCCATACTTTACAGGTTATGTTACTCTCTTTCAATACAGACAATTCGTAAATCGTAATCTTAATTAAAATGGTTTACTTTTTCTTTCGATAATATTTCACCAAAGTAGCAACATAAACGTTTACCTATTTAACTGGTGCGCATAATTTTTATTTTAGCATACATTTATTTGAAATATTTGCAAATTTTAGAATATAATACAACATTGAAATACAGTTAATAATATAATGGATTAATATCCATTTACGGTAATGAAATGATTGATTAACAGTTACGCTCGAGTTGCGCCGATACAAGTAATTTGCTCTCAATAACTCAGTGTTTCCACTTCGATATGCAGCTGATGAATAAGTTTACTCGAGCTGCAGTTAAATTAAGCTATTAGCGTTTCATTGTTTCTGAGCTGAACTGTCTCTTTTAAATGTATTTGAATTGTTCAATACAGTTTGGAAAAACTGTTTTTATTGGGGTAAAAATAGAGTTTAAAATTACTACATTCGACTATTATGGCCTATATAAATATTGTAGGCCAATCTCACTGAATAACAAATTCAGGCGCAATAAATGTAAACAGACAAATAAAAACATGTATACTTATTATATTATTTATACTTTTTGTAGCGTACGCCGTACAGTAAACATTTTTAAGTGCTTTTGTAAATCATCACCTTATCTTATTGAACAACAAAAACCATTTTGAAGTTTGCTCTCTAAGGCATAATCTGCGATATTGTTTTAACTTTGGTGTTACGAAACGCGAAGAAAAACAAAGTCCAGCATGTCCTTGACACAATATGTTTTACAATTTGTTATTGTTTAAAGAAGTTATATTAATACAGGTTATAGCTACCTAGTAAGGGGGCCTGAACTAAATAAGTAAATCTATTGTGACAAATTAATGTATGAATTCAAATAAATATTTTATTTATTTATTTATATTGTTCGTAAATTTTAGGAATATCATATCTGGTTAGCACTGGGCATTGTTCTGTTAATTGTTCTCTACCAAAAAAAATATTCGGCTGAGGTAATAAAAATACTCGAACCAATATTGATTTATTTAGTTAGCTGGCTGACTGAACGTGTTTGCCTTGTTTCTATTTTCTATATTTTAATTTTGAATTCATGTTATATCGTTTTCATCTACTACACACCAAACAGTCTATTTCTACACTTTTTTGTTTTCAAAATTTTATGCTCTACGTAAAAGCTACATCATAACATTATTTCTAATTTAATGCGAAGCTGCATGCAATGCTCCTAACTAGCAGGGTTTTTCTTTACCTTTTAATTTTCCCTCAAATCAAGTGGCAGTGCCGAGTGAACAACTATCTATCTATTAATAAATATCTTAGATATTTTCATCTTGCTCTACATCAAACATATGCACATCGTAAATGCACATAGCTACCAATATACCATTATTAATCTTGAGTCAAACTAAATTAACTAACTTTAATTAGCGGAGAGAAACTCATTAAGGCCACTACTAAGATTAAATGCGCTTGAAAATGATCTTTATTCGTGCCGGAAAAGCTCAGTATAGTATTACAGGAAAGGAGCTTACGGAAACATTCTACTTTCCACCATCGTGACACCGGACGCGGCGCTTCCTACTCCGTAATTCATATTCAGCACTGCAGAACTATTGCCAGCATATTACCATACCATTGCTGATATAACGGAAATACTAACCAAATAATAAATGGTCTCTTTGCCAACGAAAAATGTGCTATGACTGAATTGACAAAATGAAAATGTTAGTATTGCTCGATTTTTGACGATTTGATCCTAAAGTGAGGTAGCTATAAATATATTAAAGAAAAAATAAGATATGGAATCGAGGGATGAAGTAGTGAGTGGACATTTATATATTGAAAGGTTATCAACGGAACAAAGATAACCCAAGCAAAACCGTAGATAAAATGTAACTATGTATTATTTAAGAGAATTAATAGTACTTGTTTGATTAAATAAAAAATCTAAAACATCCATGTCTTAATTAAAAATCCTTGCTTCCCAAAGGAAGGGCAAAGAATAATGCAAGAAAGGACGAGTTTGCGAACACAAACGAGTAAAGAAAAATAGATCAATGTCAATACCAATCACTCTGCGACTTTAAAAAGATTTCTTTATATCTAAGGATTTAGATCCGGATCTCTTTAATGTAAACCCTTGCAAGAGAACCATTAAACCGTGAAGACTGTCGTTTTATTTTATTTTTCTTGTCAAAATATACGTTAAATCATTCAATACTTTTTCGCAATTTTATCGAAACTTGATGATCGAAATGATTAAGAATAGAAACCAGATAACTAAACTAATATTTATATAGCAAACATAAGAAATGCCGTATAAACAATATGCCCAGTACATTAATTACTATAATCGGATCTATATGTTTGGGACTAACCAACAATTACTGAATATTTCGCTTGATTTCGCTTTTATCGGAGCTTTATGAGATCCAATCAAAAACCTAACCAAAATAATAGGTCTACAAC
Organism: Colias nastes; assembly: GCA_907164665.1. NCBI lineage: Eukaryota > Metazoa > Arthropoda > Insecta > Lepidoptera > Pieridae > Colias > Colias nastes. The sequence goes on along the minus strand of CAJQZM010039067.1, from coordinate 34,357 downwards.
GACTGTTATACATTATTAAACATACAAAAGAGCTTTTAATACATGCTTTTATTATTTAATTGTTTGTTTATAGAAGTTTTTAGTATTATTATCGATTGTAGGACTATAGTTGATCATTTGGAAATTGACGAACATTTTAATAAAGCCTCATATTTGAGTATTAGGGACGATTCATTAGATAAACTTTTGTTTTATTCTATAATTGTTGCAATTGTGGTTAATTTGTAAAACTGACACCATATTTTGGAAAAACATACATAAATATTATTTCAGCTATAAAATTTTGTCTATCATCTATCGTTTTATATTCGTTCAGTGAAATATTGTATACCTAGTTCGCAACTGATGCAAAGCCAGATTTGAAACTAGGAGACAATAAAACTAATCCCAACATCGAAATCGGATAACAAACGCACGTTAAAATAATATATTCCTATCACAATAATATTTTTGCATATAACATCGTTATTCGTTAACGAGTTTGTACTGAAGCTATAAATCGTCTAAATAGTGTTCGTGTTATTTCCCATCCAGAACTGATAGCATATTTACATAAAACGAGATTTATGGATATAGCTGCACTAGACCTATCACATACAAGTTGTATTTGCTTTGTATTTGTCATAAGTGGTAATCATTTTTGTGCTTCCCCATGCTTGTTTGATATTAACTTGAAAATTATTATTGCCGCGATACACTGTTTTCGCCATACACCATATGTGTCATATCCGTGTTCAGGGTCTGTAAAAAAATATTTGTAAAGAGTTCTTGGCATACGGTTACTTGGAACTATAGCAACTGATGTCTGATATTATCCTTTCAACCAACATCGACCGAGATTAAAAGTTATATTTTCTGTTCATATGTAACTTCTATAAATATTTAACATTTTCGTCATGTTATGATATTCATAAACAATTCAGTCAATATGTAAACATCTATCAAAACATCAATCGAATATGAATGACTGAATGTGTAAAAGGGTTTTTATTTAGCTTTTCATATTTAAATTTCAGTAACTAGGGCTTTTATTTAATCATTATATCAGTCCATAATCAATTCCTGAATAACTGCGTTACCGTCACGTCGATTTTACATTTGTATTGATGACATGAAACCATTAGCTTTCAGCGTTTCAAACATGAACCAACGCTAATGAGCACTAACCTACATCGTCTTTATTTAATGGCTGCGTCATTAATGCTAAACACGTATTTATAAATAAATGACATCTATGATAGTTCTACCCATGTTCTACCACTCTCCTAATGAGTTATTCAAACAATGAAATTCGTGTTATACATTTTATTTATCTATGTTCTCCATTGTGAGTGTTTTGTATGATGTAACAAAGTCCGCAAGTAATTAAAACTATTGTTTTGCATTCATTTGAGGTATAGATAGAGAGTACATTATAAGTATAACGTTTAATATTTATAAATAACCCTGCAATGGCCTTGGTATATAAGTTCTTAATTATTATTGATCTACTTTTCAGTTTCCTGCGTTGCTAAAGCATAATATTTGTTTTCAATTAGTTAATAGTGCAATTAATTAGTAAAAAGCAAATACTAATTCAGTTCATTATTTTGTATTTCTAACTTGAACGTTTCGATTAATTTAGTATACAGCTGTAACGAAAATTAATCAATGCTCCATTTATTTTCATTTAGACGCCAGAAAATACGTCGAAGCTGTTAATACTTATTATAGTCTATTGTGTTGTGTATGGAATATTCTTTACAATTCAGAAAGCAGTCGGTCGTTAGCGAGAAAAGTTCAGTGTACCTATTGAAGATACAGTATTGTGTAAGTACCTACGTGAACGATCTACGTATTGTTAAGCTGCGAGCGCTGAACCGGTGCCATGGTGTTTCGTTTATTTTCATACTAATTGCACATCGAAAGTGACAGATATTTGATTTTGTTCGAATATATTTCCAGCTACGAATATTGTTTTAAAATGTATGACACGTTTCATGCATGTATCGCAACCAACATCGCAACGCTGGCCGTGTGGAAAAATGTAGGTATAATAGACTATAGTGACAATGATTTATTCTGTAGATATTAATGATGGTTTTATACTGTGGTAAAGTATACGAATAAAAATGTAGGAAAAGTCCATTAGTTCATGTTTTTTATAGTGGACGTGGAAAAGAAAGCTATTGTAATTTATGTGTAGCATGTCATAATATATTCGTAGGTAAAATCATTATAACAATTACCTGAATATGTTTATTGCCTTCAAAATAGGAAACATTAATCATATCTACGTATAAATGCAAAACCACATACATTGCACCATTCAAATTTCAATATGTACGCATAAGGTAGGTTGAGGCTGTGTAACTTACTTAATCGTGGTAGAAGTCTAGAGGTATATGTTTTTCAATCAACGAAAAACGGAAGAGGTTCTAAAGTCGACATTTATAGGTATATTTTTTATATTATATGACCCAGCGTAACTTTTTACAGAGTAACAAGATTTTAATATTTGTCTCTTTATTGTATAGCTCTACATTGGTCTTATGCAAAGTTGAAGAAACAATCTACCCTAAGAGTAGGGAAAGGGGGTGATTTCGGTTTTTTGTTTTAAGTTTTTATTTTTTATGGCAACGTACATTAGATTTCATTACATAACCGAAAATAAACTTTTTATGTCTTATATTTCTGTATTATCAACGTTTTACTAACGACTGCTTACTTATCGGATAAGGGTTATAATTATAAATTATTCTACGTAAAAATCCTTATTATTTTTTGCTTATATTTATGGTTTATTATAATATTATGAACACGTGTATGAGGGAATCACGGTAATAATACAGTGTTTTTCTGATTTATTATCTAAGATTAGCATCGACACCCTTCGGAATATGTTTATTTTCTTTTTTAGTGCCTTTCTGTTCAAGATAAAGTAATAATATATTTTACAGCTTCTAGTGTATCACGATTTACATATGAAATGCGTTGCCGGTAGCTCTTTTTTGTGCCTTTTCATTATCTGTTTTATTTTACCTAAAGGAGAAATATTTTTCCTTTTCTACGCTCAGAGTTGTGAATAAGTTTATGATAAAGTGTTACTTACGATGATTTTATTAAATAAAGTTTTGTATGGTATAAAAAGTATTATTATTTATTAGGTGCTAAATCAAAGAAAATTATTATTATATCTTTTCTCTTTCAAGAATGATAACATAAACATGTAAAATGTCTAATCTTATAGTTGTTATTTACTTATTTCGCTATTCTATTATGTTAATTGTTAACCCTTAAAATAAATGAATAACCGTTTCCAAGAATAAAATATTTCTTAAATATTTATCATTTGAACAATCGTTCAAAGCTAGAACAAAACAGATACCGTGTTGATGACATTCCTTTGAGAGCAATAGAGGTCGCGGAAAGAATCTAAGATAAATAATATCACACTGCGCTACCGAGTTCTACAGCCATAACAGTAAACGATGAACACAAATGTTATTCCATGTATGTCTTTGTGAACGGCTTGGTTGTTAAATAAATAAACTAGTACTTGATTTAGAATCTAGATGATATCTGAGTCGACAACACACGCAAGAATATGAAATATAAATGTATGGTATAAATAAGTCTACTATTACCACAGATAATAAAACTAACTATTACTAATGTACATACTTAGTCATTATAACGAATGAATAGTTGTAATAACCTACGATAAATAATTAATAGTTTGATTTAAAAAACAATTTATATTTTGATATAGAAAATAATTTTACTTTATTTAGCGTGATGGGCTTAATTCGTTTGAGTGAGTTTTTAATGAGGTTGAAATTATTATATCTACTTTGATGTCCTATTTGTGAAATAAATTTAAATATGATTTGTGGCTGTAAATTAATTATAATTTTACATTTTAGACTAAAAAGGGGTACGGTTAATTGATTTAACCTTCCCTTTTTTAATTGCTGATGGAAATAAATCTGAAACGCAAAGAGCTTCCGTGTGTATTTATATTCACTTTTGAAAATCATTAAACGACCCTTATAAATCATTCCAAGTGGAAATATAAATGGTAAATTATACCCAATTAGTCGTTGAAAATTTCAGAATGCACAATACCATGGACCTTTACATAAAACGCTTACCTTTGAAATACGAAAAAATAAGTTCTCTAAACGTAGTCAATTGAGTTGTGATCTCAATATCATTTTTTATTTTGTTTTTATTTTATTAACCTTATACTTCTTATATTTGTAGGTATGTTAGGTATGTTTAAGAGGTTGCATTCAAATGGCGAAGATTTAATAAATTTAATTAGTAAAGGAACAATAGTTTGGACTATTAACTTTCTTTACCCATCACAACAAATGTTCATAATCTTTTAATTTTCTTAAATGTAATTATATCTTATACGAACCTATTTCAATATTCCGAAACGATTCAACAAGAAAAAAAAGCTTGGAGAATTCAATTTCAGCACATAATAGAATAAACCTTTTGATTAAAAGCGCATTACCGGTTGCTTTGGAAGTCTTCTAAGTACCTAGGTACCTAAATAAAAAAGGTATTTCATTTAATATCCATCTAATATCGATCCGATTTACTTTTATTATACTTTTACGTTATTAATAATCTTATAACACCAATCAAAAGTAAATCTCAAGATATTTTACAAATACAATCGATGTGTTTATGCCGTGAAAGAAAATTGAGGTAATATAGAAGTAGAATACTTACTACCTATCTGTTATTCTGTGTGTTTACTGAATGTTTTAATGATAAACAAAAAAGATTATCGAACGAATTGTATTTTTTATCATAAAAGTGTTTTCTATTGTTATTTCCTACTGAATATCTCTTAATTTATGTTTACGCAAATATTATTCCAGAGTTTCGACTTCGCTAATTCAGTTGACATTGCAGTCTGTTGAAACGGGAATCTTTGGATTTATTTTGTCATTTTATAGTTAAGAGAAAAGACGTCTTACATAATTCAGTCACGTATTCTGCTTGAAGAGTTTATATTTCGTATAACTAGATATTACTAGTTAACTGTTAAGAGAATCAAATCTCATTTTTTTATATAGGTATAGGTAAATATGCTTGTAGAATATTTTGCATTGCGGATTAAAATATATGCCATTATCCTATATCCTCAACCCCAATCAATTGAAAATTTTCAAACATCTTCTAAAAAAACACAACAATTATGTGTTATTTCTATAAAAAGCTTTTTAAAAAATATTATAATCCCTACTCTACTACTACGAAAACTATGGAGTCCACAAGTGAAAACATTAATTTTCGTAGGTTACCCATTATTATCGTATTATTTTTCTCGATTCACAATTTCATTAGGTTACAATTACCGTTATAAATAACAGGCATTTTGTTTCAGAATATACTGTCCACGATAATTACTGAACTATGGTGAAACAAGCGTTGGATTTCTCACGAAAATATGACACTGACTGTAAGTATACTGTTAATTACTTAATGATAAAACATATAAAATGTATTAATAAGTAGGTAAACCTTAACTAATACATACGCGTGATTTATAACTGATTAATAAATCCAAATAGACAAGATACGAACTAGTAGATATTGATAAATAAGTATGATAATAAAACTGCGTTATTCATGAGTACCCGCTCTATAAACCTTGTAAGTATTGGATGTTCAGAAAGGTTTTATACCTTTACCACGACGAAAGTTAAAACTATTTTCGGTAATGGAATATCGCTGTATCGATATTCTCTATAACACATTATCGGCACACTCTGAACAGAGTGAACCTCTAGCAGTAAATCGGCGCACCTATAGTATTATGCTAATGCCTATTTCATCCCTCCTTTGATCCGCCTCTGGTAAATCTAACTATCTCGTAAATAACTCTCGCAATACAAGGGTGGGAAATATAGCAGCGTTTTTAAAAGGGTTTATCGAGTCGATCTCTCTACGGTGGATTTTGCGTCAAAGAATATCATTTATATACAGCAAAGTCAAAACAAAAAATATATCAAGGAAACATCCATGTCACATTTTCGCGTATGGTGTGAGAATTTGTATGTCTGATTAAACGAGGTTTTTCTTATCTCAAGTCACATTCGTGGACCACCGGTGAGAAAGCATGGAGGGCGCGGATGGCAGCGACGACCTACTGCAGTGGGAAGCGCTTTACCTACAGCTGCCGGCACACAATTCCTCCAACACCACCGAGTGGGTCCCCGCATGGAACGTCAGCGAGTCCAACAGGACCTGGTGGGACTCGTCCGCGCCCTTCGACTCCCCTGCAGCGCTATTGCGGGCAGCCGTCAAAGCAGTTGTATTGGGGCTGCTTATTTTGGCAACTGTAGTCGGTACGTATCTTAAATGTATTTGATAATTATGCGAGTACTGATTGTATATTCTTTAAAATTCTATAAAAATTAAAACAACTTGTTAACGTATTCACCATTGTTGCAGGTAATGTGTTCGTAATAGCAGCAATATTGCTTGAAAGACACTTAAGAAGTGCCGCAAACCAGCTCATTCTCTCCTTGGCTGTTGCGGACTTGTTGGTGGCTTGTCTGGTGATGCCGCTCGGTGCGGTGTACGAGGTGGCGCAGCGGTGGACCCTCGGCCCGGAGCTCTGTGATATGTGGACGTCGGGTGATGTCCTGTGCTGTACGGCATCTATACTTCATCTTGTCGCTATAGCACTCGATAGGTTAGTAAACTAGAAGGAATTTTATACTTGAATGTAATAATAAATTGACAGTGCAATTCAAATTTTAAATATTAAAATCAAACATTTTTAGACGCATAATTCATATATTATGATAAAAAATAATAAAGCATTAGAAAAAATATGCTAGATATGCTTTTAATGTCCCAATGGATCTTTATTGAGGTTCATTTTCCCCTAGCGCTATAATTGCTTATTGAGGATATTAATGGAAAGTGAATACAAAGCCAATCCGAAATGATTATTGTTTCTCCATTTACCCATATTTCAAATCCCAGAGCTCACAATTTTGCATTTTAGATTGAATCTAATAAATAAATAATTGAGCTATTTATGTCATGCAACAATAATATTAAGTATCTCCCGATTTATGGAATCTGACATAGCTCGTTACTTAACGCATCTTTTTATTTTATTTGATTAACTGATCACCCAATTTTACTGTGACTTTTTAATTTTTTTTTTCTGACTCAGCACTACACTTTTTTATGATTCACAAATGACACAATTATTGTAACATATTGAATTATTATTAAGATGATATGATACTCATATTGAGTATCAATAAACAAGTATTGTAACATAATATTTTTCCTTCGTAGATACTGGGCTGTGACAAACATAGACTACATCCATGCAAGGACAGGACGACGGATAGGTTATATGATCGCTTGTGTTTGGATCGCCAGCTTCTTGGTATGTATTGCACCTCTTCTCGGATGGAAAGATCCAGATTGGAATCGTCGAGTTTCAGAAGATTTGCGGTGCGTAGTTAGCCAAGATGTCGGATACCAAATATTTGCGACAATGTCATCTTTCTACGTGCCAGTACTAGTTATATTAATTTTGTACTGGCGAATATACCAGACGGCCAGAAAAAGAATACGAAGGCGGCACGGCGCGACCGCTAGAGGTGGCGTGGGGCAACCACCCGTACCCGCGGGCGGGGCGTTGGTGGCGGCTGGCGGGAGCGGCGGAATCGCTGCAGCTGTTGTGGCGGTCATCGGGCGACCTTTACCTACGATATCAGAGACCACGACGACTGGAATGACAACTGTTTCATCCAATAACACAAGCCCAGAAAAACAGTCGTGCGCGAACGGGCTGGAACCAGATCCCCCTACGACGGGGTACAGCGCAGTCGCCGCTGCCTATTATCCTACATTAGTGAGACGTAAACCAAAGGAAGCCGCGGACTCTAAGAGAGAGAGGAAAGCGGCAAAGACATTAGCAATAATAACCGGCGCGTTTGTAGCGTGCTGGCTTCCATTTTTCGTGTTAGCTATATTAGTGCCGACTTGCGATTGCGAGGTGAGCCCGGTGCTGACGTCTCTGTCGCTGTGGCTGGGCTACTTCAACTCGACGCTGAACCCCGTAATATACACCGTGTTCAGCCCGGAGTTCAGGCACGCGTTTCAACGGTTGCTGTGCGGCCGCCGGGTGCGGCGCCGCCGGCCTCCGCCCTAGCTGTAGGATTGTACTCGTAAACGTGTCCCTAGAGCCTTCGCCCCAACCCGACTGACCTCGTTAGCTCGATACATTATGTTGTCTTGTTACATTTTCAGAGATATATTTACACCCCATTTATTTTTTGTACGTGATAAATGTGAATACTTATTTAGAAATAGATTAAAATACCTTTAAGTAATAATAAATATACATTATAATTTATTCAAATACACATCCTATCGTTGTAAGATATTATAAGTACAATAGATTTTACTGTGATGCATAAAAATTTTATATAATTATAATATTTTATGGTAGATTTACTTATACTGTAAAAATCTACTTATTTCATCCCGAAAAATTGCTACTAGTCATTTTATTTGAAAAATATAAATCATTGTTTAATTCGAATGTTGTTTCTTTTACTCAACTTATAGTCCTCTACTAAAAATTGTCTCTTACCTTTTAATGAAATTAAACTGAAAAGTTGTCTGAATCAGAACCTCAACTTTTACATTTAGGAAAATGCAAACTTCAGGACACCGCCAACACGATGTTTGAAATGAAATGCCAATTTCTGAGATTAAATTACACCTAAGACTTACATTAGGAAGACTTACGTTCTTCCGTACCAAAGTGAATTAA